>CM069238.1:14210559-14487920 GCA_035582765.1 Acer negundo | reverse complement strand
TCTGACAAGGGCCCAACTAGGCAAACATGAGTTTGAGGTATTTAAGTTAAGTGATGCTAAAAGGAATCGGGTTAAGTTGAAGAATAAAGTTCCTAGCATGACACATATGATATATCAGCGGGTCGGTCTTCACTGGCTTACCAGTCACAATGAAAAAACTAGCATGGAATATCCAGGGTTTAGGGAGTCTTTGGGCATTCCAGGTCTTGCTTCGTGTTAAGCAGGGGTATCAACTAGATGTGTTATTCCTCTTGCAGACTAAAGTAGATAATCAATGCATGGAAATTATTCATGTTAAACTGGGGTTTGTAGGTAAACTGGTGGTCAATAGTGATGGTAGGAAAAGAGGCCTATGTTTGATGTAGGCTGATGGTGTAGATATATGTTTGCTCTCATACTCAAATTACCACATTGATGTTCAGGTGGCAGAGCAAAGAAACAAAACGTGGAGGTTAATGGGGTTTTATGGACATCCGAAAACGACGCAGCGTGGTCATGCTTGGACACTTCTCCGTTGTCTCCATGGTATGTCGTCTCCATGGTATGTCGTCCTTGCCATGGTTATGTATTGATGATTTTAATGAGATTCTTGAAGACTCTGAAAAATGTGGTGGCCTCAAACGGCCTAGGGTCCTGTTGGAGAATTTTAGAATGGTTTTGGATGAATGTGTACTTCAAGATATAGGTTATACGGGTTCGAGTTTTACATGGTCTAATAAGAGGGAGGGAGTAGAGATGATCCAAGAGTGGCTGGACCGAGGGGTATGCGATTATCAGTGGAAGGAAATGTTTACTTGTGCTAGGGGTGGGTCACTTGGAATTTTGAAAGTTTGATCATCGGCCGATATTGCTTGATTCCTTCCCCCTCCCTATTTATGCGTTCCTCTTATTTATATGCTGGAAAGAGGCACCGTTTTCAGTTTGAAGAGGTTTGGCCAGATCATGAGGAGTGTGGGGACATTGAGCATAATGTTTGGGAGGTGGCTGGGGGATGGTACTGATATGCAAAGTTTGGTATCAAACATTAGACTTTGCATTGCCAAGCTAGAGACATGGAATAAGGTGAACAACAGGTTGCTTCGTGTTGATATTTCCAGGAAGCATAATGAGCTTCGGCATGCCACCAACACGATTAATCTAGATTCTTGGCAGAAGATCCAACATATTGAAAAGGAGTTAGACACATTACAGGACCAAAAGGAGGTTTATTGGAGGCAACGATCGCTAGAGACATGGCTGAAGAACAGAGATAAAAATTCTAAATATTTCCACTCGTGTGCTTCGGCTCGACAGTCCAGAAATGCTATTAAGGGGTTATTTGATAACAATGAGGTTTGGAAGGATGAGTGAGATGATATGTCTGAGATTATTTCACATTATTTTAATGATATCTTCTACTTAAATGATCCTTCCACAGTTGACATGAGACGGGTTTTTTGATTGTGTACATCCTCGGTTGACGCCCAATAAGTGTGCTTTTTTGGCTGTAAATTTTTGTGCAAGAGAGATTAAACAGGCTGAGTTCAATATGCATCCAACCAAGGCTTCGGGCCTTGATGGTCTCCCCACCCTTTTCTACCAAAAATTCTGGCCAATTGTTGGCGATAGAATGACAAAAGCTTGCCTTAGGGTGTTGAACGATGTGTTAAGTTTGGATATGGTCAATGAAACGTTGATTGTTCTTATTCCAAAGGTTCAGAGAGTGGATTGTATGACGAATTTCTGACCAATAAGCCTCTGCAATGTGATCTACAAAGTGGTGGTGAAGGCCCTGGCTAATAGATTCCGATCGGTGCTTGATGATATAATATCTAAGACTCAGAAGGCTTTTATCCCTAGCCGTCTGATTTCGGATAACGCAATTGTTAGTTTCGAGTGTATGCAGGCTTTGAAGCGTAGGAAAAAAGGAAAAAAAATGGGTTTCTTGGTGCTTAAATTTGATATGTCTAAGGCGTACGACCGGGTGGAGTGGGATTTCCTTTCCGGGAAGATGCTTAAACTTGGTTTCTCGGTTGCTTGGGTGGATCGGATTATGAGATATGTTAGGTCTGTTTCATTTTTTTTTTGTTAATAGAGAGGTTTGTGGATATATCAATCCATCTAGAGGGCTGTGTCTCGGGGATCCCCTTTCTCCTTATCTTTTCCTAATTTGTGTGGAAAGGCTGTCTCGGTTGCAATAGAGGTGGACAAAATATAATTCATTTATTTTTTTACAGACGATAGTTTGGTGTTTATAGAGGTTGTTGTTAAGGATTGTCACTTTAGTAGCGCGATTTTAGATTGTTATAGGAGGGCTTTTGGCCAACTAGTGAACTTTTAGAAATCAGCCATGTGTGTGAGTAGGGGGGTTTCTAGTGGTTGAGCAGTGACTCTGACTAGCATCCTTGGGTTGTAACTTGTTGCGTGTCATGAACGTTATCTTGGGCTGCTGAGTTTTACGGGAAAAAATAAAAAGGCTCTCTTCGATAGCCGGGTCTAGGACAGAGTTAAAGGTTGATAGAACAAACTCTTTTTTTTTGTGGTAAAGAGGTTTTATTGAAAGCAGTAGTGCAATCAATCCCTACATACTCCATGTCTCTTTTCAAACTTCCAAAGTTATTGGTGATTGACTTACAAAGACTCAGTGCCCAGTTTTGGTAGGGTTCAGATGAGGAGAAGCATAAAATCTATTGGTGCTCTTGAAAGAAACTTTGTTTCAGCAAAGACGAGGGTGGACTTGGGTTCAGGGACCTTACACTTTTCAACAAAGTCATGTTAGCCAAACAATGTTGGCGGCTTATCCATAGGCCCAATTCCCTGATTGCGAAAGTCTTAAAGCGTTGCTACTTTTAGGATTCGAATGTGTTGCAAACTCAATGTAGCTCGTCGAGCTCCTATCTTTGGAGGAGCTTAGTGTGGGGTAAAGAACTTTTGGAAGCTGGGGTGAGGTGGTCCATTGGATCCGGGGAGTCGGTCTTGATGTGCAAAGATCGATGGATCCTAAGGTCCTCGACTTTTAAGGTTTTCTCTCTGCCTGTGCTTGGTGTTGCAACAAGAGTTCAAGATCTGAAAACTCCGGCTGGGCGATGGAATGAAGAGTTAATCAGGGGATATTTTTTTTTTCGTAGGATGCAGACTGTATTCTGAATATCCCTTGTTCGTCTTCCTACCATCAAGACTAGTTGACTTGGCATTTTGAGAAGCTGGGTGTTTATTCAGTAAAGAGTGGATATCACTTTGGCTGCTTTTTGTCCTTTCTTTTGTACGGGTTTGGCTTAAGCCTGTCGGAATCATGGTGGAGATTTTTGTGGCGTTTGAGGATTCCGAGTAAGGTGAAGATGCACGTTTAGAAGGCCTGCCATTACTGGCTTCTGGCTAGAACTAATCTGTTGAGGCGTGGGATGGGGGTGGAGCCTTGGTGTTCGTTGTGTAGAAACCATCCTGAGACCACGTTGCATGCCTTATGGTCTTGGCTTTCACTTAAATCTATCAGAAATTCTTTTCCTAGTCTAAAGGCACTGAATGTGAATGATAACGTGAGTTTTCTTGATTTTATGATTTCATGTAAAAATCAAGTCTAGGAGGAGGTTATGAAAATTCTGTGTAGTGTTATGGAGGGTTTGGTTTCGGTTTGGGAGAAATAGCCATATTCACAATTCGGCGGTGGTGTGTATTGAGGATGTTTTTAGTTGTGCTAATAGTTTTCTTGGTGAGTTTCACAGAGCTAATGGTGTGGTGGTCGGGGCCTCTGTCGCTCCTAGGCTGCTAGCCTCGATCTGGAAACCTCTTGATGGTGGCATGATGAAAATTAACACTGACGCGGCGTTAGATGTCCCTAGAAAGAAAGTGGGTTTTGGGACCATAATTTGGGACAGTGGTGGCTCTGTTTTGGCCTCGTGCTCCCAGATTTCTTCTACTGTTGTTAATCCTCAAACAACAGAAGCTTTAGTGATCTTGAAAGGGCTTCAGTTTGGTTTGATTTTCTATGATATTTGCAACTTATTAGCTTCTTCTCCTTCTTGTAAGGAGGTGAGCTTTGTTCATAGGAGGGTCAATATTGTTGCTCACTCTCTTGCTAAGTTTGGCTTGTCTCTTGAGCATGATCGTTTTTGGTTGGAAGAGGTTCCAAAAGTGTGGCTTCTTTTATTCTAGGCGATAGTCCTAGTTAATTGTTTCTTGTTTTGGTTAATGAAATGTTTCTTTTCAAATAAAAAAAAAAATTTGACTCCAACTTTGATTTCCTACTGCTACTCTTAAATATTGTATTAATCATGCAAATCTGTTAATTATAATTATTATATTATAATATATATGGATTTTCCACATCCTTCATTTGACCATTTTAATATGCTTTACTTGGTCACTAAGCATATCAATCCAAGTTGCCACGTGGTCAAGTGTTTGCTTATATATATGTTTGTTTCACTTGTAAATGACTTACAAAAATCTGAATTTACAAGTAATGCTCTCTCTCTCTCTCTCTCTCTCTCTCTCTCGTTTTCTCTCATATCTCCCATTAACTGATATCTCTTCTTTAATTGTTTCTCTCATGTTGTTTACTTATTCAATTGTTCTTCATGTTCTTCATATGTTCTTCATCTAATTTATAACACGTTATCAGCACGATTGCATATAAGTAGAGAGGATCCTCTGATGGGTGATTTACTTACATCCCAATATTCTGCCAATATTCTGGATGTATATATATTTCTGTATACAAGATGGCTTATGCTGTCAACGGAATATATATATTGTTCTGGATTTATTTATTTATTCAATTTAAATATTCAATATTTATTTTTATGCATTATATAAGACCGGCTTATGCTGTGTCTAGGGGACTGGCTTATGTTGTGTCTCGGGGATACTATGCTGTGTCTCCAGTAAATTTTTTAAATATTAAATATTTATTTTTATGTAATATATGAGACTGACTTATGCTATGTCTTGGAACTGGCTTATACTGTGTCTCAGGACTGTCTTATGCTGTGTCTCCAGATAATCTGTTTAAATATTGAGTATATATATATATATATATATATATATTTTTTTTTTTAATGCAATATATGAGATTGGCATACATTGTGTCTTGGGACTGGCTTATGCTGTGTGTCCAGATAGACTGTTTAAACTATAGTTATGTATTTATTTATTATGCACTTTAATTATGTTCACAATAAATTAAATTTACAATTTAATTTATAGAAAAAAGAAGCTGTAAACATGCCTAAACTTGCAAATTTGAAGTTTGATGCACTTGAAGTATTGGGAGAAAATTATATGTCTTGGGTTATTGATGCGGGGTTATACTTAAAATCCCAAGGCCTGTATTATACCATTGATGATGGTAGCAAGACAAATGAACATGATAGATCCACAACGATGGTGATACTTCGTCATCACTTACATGAAAATTTAAAAGCTCAGTATCTTATTGTCACAAAACCTGAAGATCTGTGACAAGAGCTAAAAGATCGTTATGATTATCAGCATGATGTAACATTACCAAATGCTAGATATGAATGGCAATATTTACGATTTTAGGACCATAAATCAGTTTCTGAATATAATTATGCTCTGTTTAGAATCACCACAAGGTTGAAATTATGTGGTGAAGAGGTATCTGAAAAAGACACGTTGGAAAAGACTTTCATAACTTTTCATGCCTCAAACATAATATTGCAATAGTAATATCGAGAGCGCAGATTCTCAATATATTCAGAACTGATTGCATGCCTTTTAGTAGCAGAATAATAATAATAATAATGAGCTACTAATAAAAAAATCACGGATCACACCCGATTGGTTCTACAACATTCCCAGAAGTGAATGCCAATACTGTCAGATATTGTGGTCTTGGCCGTGGATATGATTGTAATTCTAATCGTGGCTGTGGTAACGGTCGTAATCATGATCACGGTTGTGGTTATGGTTTTAATTCTAGCCATGGCCGTGGTCGTAGTTTTAAAAGAGGGCATGGTAATCCTGGATTCGATAGTTATAATCAAAACACTTAGCATAAGTGGAATGTTTATGAGGCCAAACAGTATAAGGGAAAAAATGTTCAAAATAGGCCTAATTCAAATGACAGTGTTTGCTTTAGGTGTGGCTGTTATAATCATTGGTCAAATGAATGTAAAACACCAAAACGCCTGGTGGATTTGTGTCAAGCATCGATTAGTGGAAAGGGAAAGAAACCTGAAACTCATTTTATTGAAGATTCATATCCTAGAGATATTACACATCTCAATGTTATAGATTTCTTTCTAGACCCGAAAGACGTGCCGGCTGCTTCAATTGGTAATGGGAATGTCCATACCAATTAAATACTACTTACAATAGTAATATTCTATTATTTTGTTCATGTAAAATATTTCCCTATGCAACATATGTACTTTTAAATTACTTTGTCTGATACGTATTTTATTTTTCTTTTATGAAGCATACAAAATGAATCCAAACAATAAATTGGGGGTTATTGAAAAACTAGAAGTAGAAGATATATGTTTAGTTGATAGTGCAACAACTCATAATTCTACAGAGTCAGAAATATTTTATAAATTTAACTATACTCAGAGCAAATGTTAATACAGTATCAGGTCCAGCGGATTTGGCAGAAGGCTAAGAGCCACGATATTGTTATCAAACAATATTAAAATATGTATTGATGATGCATTATATTCAAGTAGATCCAGAAGGAATCTGCTTAGTTTCAAAGATATACGAAGGAATGAATATTTTATTGAAACTATGAATAAAGATAACATTGAATATTTGTGTATTACTTCTCATGATTCACCCCAGAAACTCATTTTAGAAAAGCTACGTGCTTTATCTTCTGGATTATATTACACTATTATCAAAAGTGTAGAAGTTTATGCAGTTATGAATAAGAAATTCTCAGATCCAAAAATGTTTGTACTTTGGCATGACCGTCTCGGTCACCAAGGATCTATAATGATGCGTAGAATCATTGAGAATTTTCATGGGCATCCATTAAAGAACTGGAAGATTCTTTTATCCACGAGAATTTATGTATTGCATGTTCCCAATGGAAATTAACAATAAAACCATCTTTTTCTAAAGTTGGTTTTGAATCCCCATCATTTTTACAAAGAATTGAGGGGGATATATGTGGACTTATTCATCCACCAAGTGGACCATTTCATTATTTTATTGTTCTAGTTGACGCATCTTTTAGATGGTCACATGTATGCTTCTTATCAGTACGTAATGTTGCTTTTGCAAGATTACTTGCACAAATTATCAGGCTTTGGGCTCATTTTCCTGATTATTCAATTAAATCCATACGCCTTGATAATGCTGATGAATTTACTTCCAAGGCATTTGATGAATATTGCAAAGTGGCTGGGATTGACGTTGAACATCCAGTTCCAAATGTTCATACTTAAAATGGATTAGCAGAATCACTCATTAAACGTGTCTAGATAATTGTGAGGACGTTATTATTACTAACACAATTACCAAATTCTGTATGGGGGCATGCCATTTTACATGCTACTGCATTAATCCGGCTTCGGCCCATTGCTTATCATCAGTATTCACTAGTACAACTTGTACTTGATCATCAACCATATATATCTCATTTACGTACATTTGGGTTTGCGGTATATGTCCTAATTGTACCAACAAAAAGAACTGAAATGGGACCCCAAAGGTGTTTGGTTGGTCTTGATTCACAATCAATCATTAGATATCTAAAACCCTTGACTGGTGATATTTTTATAGTACGTTTCGCAGATTGTTATTTTGATGAGACAAGTTTCCCATCATTAGGGGAAAGAAAAATTTCTTCTGAAGAGAAGCATGAACTTTCCTGGAAAGTTCCTAGTCTAATTAATTTAGATCCATACACATCTCAATGTGAGCATGAAGTAGGTAAGATAATACATCTTCAAGCAATAGCAAATCAATTACCAAGTGCATTTACAGATGCTACTAGGGTAACAAAATCATACATCCCAGCTGTTAATGCACCAGCACGAGTGATTGTTCTAGAAAAACAATCTAAATAAATGATAGCAAAAGAATCATCTAATGCACGCTAGAAGCATGGTAGACCGTTTTGGCTCAAAAGATATTGTTCATCGAAAAAGGAAAATAAATAAATCCACTTTCTCTAAGTTAACTCCAGAAAAGTTAAATGTTCCTGAAGGGACACAAGTTACTAGAGTGACAAAATACCCTGTGGGGGAAGGATTCTCTAAAGAGATACAAGAATGTATAAATGAAGAAATTTCTATAAATTATACAAGATAATTGTGGAATCATGAAAAAACAATCATCGATGTTGTATTTTCATACACAATGGCAACTGAAATTATAAATGATGATTATGAACCTCATAATCTCGATAATTGTAGACAAATGTCTGATTGGCCTAAATGGAAAGAAGTAATTCAAACAGAATTGACTTCATAGGCCAAACATGAAGTATTTGGATCAATAATCCAGACGCCTGAAAACGTCAAACCTATTGGGTACAAATGGGTTTTTATATGGAAACGTAATGAGCAAAACGAGGTCGTAAGATATAAGGCACGACTTGTAGTACATGGTTTCTCACAGAGACCTGGTATCGATTTTAATGAAACATATTCACTAGTGATGAACATAATTACATTTCGATTTCTAATAAGCATGACTGTCTTGGAAAGACTTGAAATACGTCTAATGGACATAGTGACTGCTTATCTATATGGAAAATCCCTGAAAGGTTTAAGATGCCAGAATCATGTAACTCAAGGCCACGTAATTTGTATTCGATAAAATTACAAAGGTCCTTGTATGGATTAAAACAATCTGGACGGATGTGGTACAACCGTCTCAGTGAATATCTGATAAAATAAGGATATATTAATAATCCTATATGTCCATGTGTTTTCATTAAGAAATCAGAATCTGGATTTGTTATCGTAGCAGTTTATGTTGATGATATGAATTTAATTGGAACTCCTGGAGAGCTTCAGAAAACTGCTGAATACTTGAAAAAGGAATTCGAAATGAAAGATTTAGGAAAGACAAAATATTGTCTCGGCCTGAGATTGAGCATAAATCAAATGGAATACTTGTCCATCAATCATCATATACTGAAAAGATTTTAAAAAGATTTCATATGGATAATGCTCATCCATTAAGTACTTCTATGGTTGTTAGGACTTTTGATCCTAAAAAGGATCTTGATGAGATTGGTGTTTTATTATATTTGGGTCAGTGTACTAGACCAAATATTGCATTCTCTGTAAATGTATTAGCTAGATTTAGCTCAACACCAACTCGAAGGCATTGGAATTGAATCAAACACCTTAAACACCTTCTCTGTTACCTTAGTGGAACAAAAGATTTAGGATTATTTTATACAAAGTCTAACAATTTTTCAGGTTTACTTGGTTATGCTGATGCTGGATATCTGTTTGATTCCCACAAAGCTTATTCACAAACAGGATATGATTTTACATGTAATGGCACAGCAATATCATAGCACTCCACGAAACAGACTTTGGTTGCTACATCATCTAATCATTTTGAAATTATCGCACTTCATGAAGCAAGTCGAGAATGTGTTTGGCTAAGGTCAGTTATTCATCATATTCAAAATACTTGTGGATTTTCATTATCTACAGAAATGCCAACACAGATATTTGAAGATAATGTGGCTTGCATTGCTCAAATTAGGGGGGATATATTAAAGGAGATAGAACCAAACATATTTCTCCTAAATTCTTCTATACTCATGAATTTCAACAGAGTCGACAAATTGATGTTAAGCAAATACGGTCTACAAATAATCTTGCAGATCTGTTTACTAAATCATTGGCTATATCAACTTTTGAGAAGCTGGTATATGGAATAGGCATGCGTCGACTTTCTAAATTACAAGATTAAAAGCTGAAGTTTTATAAGGGGGAGCGTTCAATCAAGGGGAGAAAAGTTTTGAATGGACATGTGAGCACTATACTCTTTTTCCCTTCGATCAGGTTTTGTTCCACTAGGTTTTCCTGATAAGGTTTTTAATGAGATAGTTTTTAATATCCAACCCCATCAGATCCAGAAGGTCATTGTATGTATTTTAACTAGGTTTTGTCACATTGGGTTTTTCCTAGAAAATTACAATTCAAGTGGTCAAGTATTTGCTTATATATATGTTTGTTTCACTTGTAAATGACTTACAAAAATCTGAATTTACAAGTAATGCTCTCTCTCTCTCTCTCTCTCTCTCTCTCTTGTTTTCTCTCTTATCTCCCATTAACTGATATCTCTTCTTTGATTGTTTCTCTCACGTTGTTTACTTTTCAATTGTTCTTCATGTTCTTCATATGTTCTTCATCTATTTCTTTATCTAATTTATAACATTTTTAACAATATTGGCTCATCAAAACGTGCTCTCATATATGAATTAATATATCAAAGAAAATAATTCTATATCGACGAGGATCAATCACCAGCACCTCCTTGATGTTTCTTTTAAATTAAATTAATGGAAAATATTAGAGCGTCGATTTAATAGTTTAGTTAATTATATATAATAATAATAAAATAAAAACGTTGTATATTAACTCCAAAACTTTGTTATATGATATCATTATACCCAAATTTTCTGTGGTGAGCACATAACTTATAGTATACTTATAGCACAAGTGTTACATCATTCACTTTTTAAATTATCAACTAATTATCAACTACAGCTGGTTGTAACACATGACAAAAGTGATGATGTGGCACTTATACTTTTAAATTATCAACAAATTATCAACCACAACTGGTTGTATGCACATGACAAAAGTTATGATGTGACACTTGTGCTATAAATATACTATAAGTTATGTGCCTACTAGAGAAAAGCTGTCATTATACCAAGTGATGACTTAAATAATAAAGCTTTTATTAATTAGACATATGTAACTCCGCATATCATGTTAAGGAGGCATAATCACTTAATTAATTAAAAAAAAATTATTTTTAATTAAGCTTTGTATGCTGTTAAAAGGGTTTAAGAATAAAGGTACCGTCTATAAATATGATAAACACACCCATATTTGAACAAAAAAAATTTAATAATAAAAATATCCTAAAAGAAATTTATCAATAAGGATAAATTAATTTAATTAATAGTAAACCAAATACTATGTACACCCCTTAATTACAATCATATTTCTTTATTAAAAAAAAAAAAAACCTTAATTCTATTTCAAGTATCAAAATCTCCTATTATCATATAACAAATTAATGGAAATTTTTTTTTCAGAGGACTCTGATCGTACAGAGGTATGTTTTTTTTTTTTTTTTTTGGTTATGAACTCTATCGATAAACAAAAAATAGAAGTAATTTTTTTTTTAAAAAAATAGTATATATCGTTGTGTATCGAGGAGATCAACAGTGGTATGAGGATGTGAAATCTATTGTAATAGATATCAGACACTTGATTATTATTAACATGGACGATGCTTGAGATTTGTAAATGTTGAAAAGATATTTGATGCAATTGTTGATGACAATTAACTTACTATGACTGTATAGTGTTTTCGAGTCTGGAGAACTTCAAAATTTATTATTTGTGAAATTGAGTGTGTTAATAACTTAAGAGGGCTTATAAATAAATTGTATTAAAATGAATACATTCACTTAAATAAGGGTAATATTGGCATTAAGATGGGTGCTTGTAGTAATGATTTAATTTTAAATTTTAGACATGGGTGTACTTATAAATATGAGTGTGCTTATCATATTTATGAGTGGCTCCACACCCTAAGAATAATATTTAATCCTAAACATATAATTAAGTTACGATCAATAACTTGCTCTTAAATCCTAAATGCACATGGGTTTGGGGTTGGTGATTCGTGATTGTCATGGTAATGTGTTGGCATCAGGGGCTCAACTGTTGGAGGTGGATTATTTACCTAGGGTAGCAGAAGCTATTACGGTTCTTATGGGCATTATTTTTGCTATGGAAACAAGCTTGACTCCAACAATTATTGAAACAGATGCCCTGGGTGTGGTGGATTTAGTGAATAATGAGTGTTCTATCTTTGCTGAGATTGGCTTGATTATTCAAGATATCAAGGATAATTTAAGGAATGCTAGTATTGGGTAAGTTAATTTTGTTCCAAGAAAGGCGAATATTGTCACCGATGCCCTCTCGAGTCTTAAAAATGGCTATGATTTTAGATGAGGATCGTTTCTGGATAGAGAGCTACCCTCCGAGTGTGTAGAGAGTGGTTTTTGAGGATCATCTTGACTTGCTTGTTACATGGTGTTGTTTTCCATAAAAAAAAAAAAAAGAAAAAGAAAAAATGAAAATCCTAAGTGCTCATGGAGCATAATACTTTTTATTTAAAATTTGACACCAAACAAATCAAGGGTTTGTTGAGATCTATCGAGATGAAACATTATATGCACGACCGAGATATCTACTCCAAAAACTAGTTTGTATGTAGTGGAAATAGGAGGAAATAACACTCTTTTTATGTGGACTTTTAAAAGTAATATTAGTTTCATAAATTAAGTTTAAATGACACCGATAGACAAAAACTATACTCATCTCCTTTTATTACGTTTTTGTCAAGTTTTGGGTTTTTTTTTTTTTTTTTTTTCTCTTGAAAACCTCCATTGATAGAGGACCTCCACTAATCGAGATGGAACATACCCTCTAAAGACCTCTATTAGAGGTCAAAATTGACTTCCATAGGAGGTCGATGAAGAAGATGCACCAAAAAAGTTTAAAAATTTTCATTTTTGTCCAATAAATCTCGGAAATTGCAAATATACTTAAGAAGTCTCAGAAATTACAAAATAAGTCTCTGTAATACAAAATAAGTCTAGGAAACACCAAAATATATCTCGAAAACACCAAAATAAGTTTCGAAAAAAAAAAAAATGGTTCGAGCCTTATTTGTGTGAGTGTGTTTTAAAGGTATTTTTGTCAGATCCACATTTTAAATGCTATTAAAACTTAAGTTATTACGTTGATCATTGTTAAAATTCACTCTTTAAAGAGTGTTATTAAATTTTCGAACCGTTTTTATATATCTATATATCTAATATATTCTAACAACACTAGTAAGAAAACTCATCGCCCGTATTTATAAAATGGGCTTTAATATGACACAGACCAGCCACCGGTCTACCATTGACGTGAAAAGGGCGGTCACATGTGCCAGAAGTAGAGATTCGCCGCGTTAATTTTATTTAGATAATAATTAATTACCTAACAAGTAATTTAACTACGTACACGTCAAGTTTCTCTTTCTCTTTTGCAAGTCCATAGAGATAAGAGTACTGAAAATTCCAAACAACACTGAAATAGATATATAGAGAGCTAGGTAGGAATTCATAGAAGGATTCACACGCCAGTACTCCTTGATCATAAATGACAGAAGGTTCATTAACGAGAGAAAGGTAAATACTTATATATAAGATTAAATATTTAAATTCCTTGAGTGACCATTCTCTATTTCTTGAAGCATATAAGTGTTGATTGTTTAAATAGGTGAAAGATATATTATTGAAATTCAAGTAAACTCTTGTCTTATATAATTCTATTGAATAAATCACTACAAGAAAATTATACAATTATTGACGGTTAAAAACTGTTAAGAAAGAATTTTTATTAATTTTTTATTTATTTATACAAATCGCCGCCCGTCTCTGTTCTGACCACCACCCCGGTCCCCCATCCTAAGGAATTTTTATTAATTTTTTTATTTATACACCATCGCCGCCCGCCTCCGTTCTGACAGTGTTTTCCCGAGAGCATAGCGACCTTGATGCGACCTACCTTCCAAGTGGCCTTGAAGTCGCTTTTTAACGCCGATAATTCAGTATTTTCTTAGAATTCAGTATTTTCTTATCCAAAACGACGTAGCTTCATTTGGACCATATATTTACTTCATCTTCTTCCGTATTTCGATCTAGAACTACAAAATTCCAGATTTTAGAGAAATGAAGGGTTCCCTAGTGAGAGAAGGTTCAAGAAACCATCTTTAACTCACCAAACCCTAAAACCCATCTTCATCTTGCATCTCTAGCATCATTCAAGCATGAGTTATTATTAATGTCTTTACTTGGTAAATAGAACAAACATATCAACTCATTTATTGTTCTATTTCATCAAGACATGTTTTTTATTACTTAGGTTAGCAAATCTTCACATTAATTGCATATCTAGTGAAGTTATGACATGTTTGAGGTTTGTTTGTGATATCTTGCATGATTAAGTTGTTTTGCCTAAATAGCTAAGCCATAAATATTCATGTATGATTAATTGATGATTAGGTTTGCTTTGTGCATCTAGTCAAGTTCATTTATGTTTATGTGAGTTGTATTTGACAATTAGGTTGCTAGAATCTTTCTACAACTAATTGAGACCTCATGTATGGCCATGTAGACATTGCTTGATAACTAGATTGTTAAATTGCATTATAATATCTAGTTAGGCATTTTGTGTGTGGTCTTACACATTATTGCATTTCAACATTATTGTTATATTCACTTAGACTTTTAATTCTCTTCAATGAGTCAAAATCTTATGACTTATGGGTGAAGTTGCACAACCAAGGGTTGGTTGGCAAGCATTGCCAAGTATCGCTTTAAAAGGCATGCGGGTAGATTAGGGGTGCTCACCCCAAGAGTAGTGAATTGGGGGATATCACTAGGATTGAACCAAGAGTGGTAAGTGGTAGTGTCCATAGCCTGAGGTTGTCGTGAGTGAGAGTCCGAGTATCACTTGAGGGTGTAACCGTCTTTTCATATAGTGTATTGTTGTGGCTTAAGTGGTTAGTGTATCTAGTATTGTGGTTTTTCCTTGTTGAAAAGACGGTTACACTCTCAAGTGATAGGGTGTAACCGTCTTTTTATATAGTGGATTGTTGTGGCTTAAGTGGCTAGTGTAGCTAGTCTTGTGGTTTTTCCTTGTTTTAGACACGTTAATATATTTTCAGCAAAGCCATGAAGAGAGGAGGAAAATAAATAGATTGAAAGGAAAAAGAGAAGAAATTTGTTGGTTGAATAATGGAAAATGAAGAAAAGAGCAGCTGGATAACACAGAAGAGAAGAAGGAGAAAACGCAGAGGAGAAATTTGTAGAGTGTGATTTGTGAAGAGAGAGGAATTTCTGATGTGGCAATATTGGTGTTAGGTTTATAAACACTATTAGAAAAACCTTAATAGATGATAGGTTTTTTTATGACAGTTTTAAAAAACTATTATAAATTATAAGTTTTTTTTTTTCTTGACAATTAAAAATTGTCAACAAATGTTTATAATTTTTTTAACTTTAATTATTTAATATTTAATTATAATATAACATTTTTAATATTTATAATAACCACCTCTCTCACTGCCGGACTACCGCTTGGCGCCGGCGCCGGTCGCCCATCGCCGTTATAAGTTTTTTTTTTCTTGACAATTTTTATTCTAGCCAGTTAAAAACTATCAAGAAATGTTTATAATTTTTTTAATTTTTTTTTCATTATTTAATATTCAATTATAATATTTAATTAAATAACATTTTTTATATTTTATAATAACCACCTCCCTTACCACCCGCTGCCGCAGCCAACCGCCGTCGGCCACCCACTTATGATAATAATGACAATTAATTGTCATTAGTGGGAATTGAACTTGAGGATTCTACCATATTGGTGGAATGAGCATTCCATCCAAAAACCAATGGAATGCCTATTCCATTCCAAACTAAAATTTATATTCCATAAGTACCCTCATATGTCTCAACTCCATTCTAAAAATACCCTCATTTCCAAAAATAATATATTATATATTATATATTATATATTATATTAATGATATATAAATATATATTATATTATTATAATATATATAACGATATATAAACATATATAATATATTTATATATTATATTATTATATAAATTATATATATTATATATTATTACATATATAATAATATATATATTATATTATTATATAAATTATATATTATTACATATATTATAAATAATATTAATATATATATATAATATGTATATTATATATTATATTACATATATATTATTTATTATATTATTATATTATATAAATATATTTATATATTATATATTATATTATTATATATATATATATTATATTATTATATTAAATAATATATATTATATATTTATATTATATGGTTGGTATTACTGTATATTTATAATTACTGTCAGCTGTGCTGGAGGAATAATCAGTTGTGAAGTTAAACAGGTAGGCGTTTGATAAACCGTACTTTTTTTAACTATACTGTATATGTTTTTGGTTAGTTATGCTATCAAACTGCTATGACAGTATACAATGAACAAAATATGTATGATATTGGAATACTTTCAATTTTGTATTTTATTCACTATTTAACCAATACATTTTATTTTAACAGTAAAATTAAATATCAAAGTATTTTTATTATAAAATAAAGTAGATTTAAATATAAAAAAGGTTAAATTTATATCATTCATATGATATGATATTGATATCTAAATTTTTTAATATATAACCTTTCAATATATATATATATATATATATATATATAAATACTACTTTACTAATGTAAAAGAAATGACACTACAATAACCTTAAATTATCTATCACCATCGTTAAACTTTTAACAAAACCTACACTATCATCTTTGTTGCTTTTACGTCCATCAACATGAGAAACAACATCAGTTATCTACATATTTACGCTATTTTTACATTTAGGACAAATTGACTGAGGAACATATGACACAAATGAATAACAAATAAACCATTACATATTTTAAATCAAAGAGCAAACAAGGGATTTCATTACAAAATATTAGTCCTTTGAGATTTAACCAACAAAAATATAGAATAAAATGTTAAGATATCTCCGAACAATCATAGTAAAACATTTATAAAAAAAAAAAATAATAATAACAGTAGTGCATATAAAAAACAAAAAAAATTCAGTAATCAAAATATCATTGTAGTTTTTGAGTGGCAATATCATGCCCTCATCAAACTTGCCGCAATACTATATCTCAATTTTTTCACTTCTAATGCTCTAAGTGTATTAGCATTGTGATTTTCTTCTTAAAACCTCACTCATACCTGAGACATAGTGCAGGAATGCATTTGTATTACACATGAACTTGTTTATTTTATTATTATTATTATTTTGAATTGCTAATGTATTTAAAGGCCAAAAAAGGCCAAAGACAGTACAACCAAATAGAGAACAAAGGCTGCAAACCAAAACAGCTACAACAACAGACAACAAACAGGGGAAGACACCAACAACGCAAAATAAAAACAACAACAACAACAACACCAAAACCGACAGCACCAAACTCACACATCACCCCACACGATCCTATAAACAAGATAAAATTATACATCAAATCTTTTAATTATTCAATTCAACATATAAACATAAATTTGACTTACTTGTGAAAGTTTCTTGAGAAAATGATGGAAAATCTTCAAACTCAAAGTAAAGTTTGTGTTATGAATGAAAAAAGAACTTTGAATTAAGTAGAAATTAGGGTTGTAAGATATTAGAATAGGAAAAAAAATAAAAGGAGAAATATGTCTTCAAGTTAAACTAATGGGGGCAATTTGTGTGTTTTAAAAGATTCATTAAATCTTAAAATTGATTATTTTATAATTGCTTTTAAAAATTAACCCCTTACCTTCTTCTCAAAATCACTATCAAATCAAGGTAGATTCTTAAATAATCAGCTTTCGAAGGTTTTACCAAACATTATTTTCTTCAAAAATTATGAAATAAGTTGATTTTAGCTTATCAAAATCAATACCAAATTTGCCATTAACTACAAGACTTGATGTGATTCTATTGGAATGAGGATTCTACAATGTTGGTGGAATGGGCATTCCATCCAAAAACTAATGGAATGCTTATTTCATTCCAAACTAAAATTTATATTCCATAAATACCCTCATATGCCCCAACTCCATTCTAAAAATACCCTTCTTTCCAAAAATAATATATTATAATTATATATTATATTAATGATATATAAATATATAGTATATTATAATAATATATATAAAGATATATAAACATATTATATTATATATATTATATTATTATATAAATTATATATATTATACTATTATATATATTATATATTATATAAATTATATATATTATACTATTATATATATTATATATTATTACATATATTATAATATATATATTATAAAAATATATTATTATATTATATTAATATATTAATATATTATATATTATATATTATATATTATATTATATATTATATATTATATACTTTTATATTTTATTATTATTATCCATAATATATCATGTTATCATGAATATTTTATAATTAGGGGTATTTTGGTCAAAATATATTTAACTCTATTCCATTCCGTTGGTAACCAAACAAAATAATACTGATTCAGAGATTAATTTTAAAGTTCCAACTAAATAAAAAACTCAGTTTTTCTTTCCTTTCCATTCCCATTCTCATTCCCATTACCATTCCGATTACCATTCCACCATATAACCAAACGTGACCATAAAATATTGACCAATAACTCGACTATATATGTTTTAAAAAATATAATTTTCTTAAAAGTTTCAATAATTTTTTTTTAATATATGTCTATTGTAGAAATTAGAATATTGATTAATCGAATAAATTTAAATTTATCTAACAAGGTTTATTTATTTATTTTTTAAATTTCTAACAATTCATATAGGTTATATATAAATATTGTTCAATTATTTACACATCAAGTCTTGTAGTGAATTGGTAAAGACTTACAACTTTTGACTTGAGGTCACATGTTCAATTCATAAAAATGACTATTATTATCAGAGGTGGCCAACTAGTTTTATTAATTGTCAACAAATCCTCTATTTTCTTGGAGAACACTTTTGCTTACCCTCGGTTTTGTTAACTGTTAACAAATCCTCTATTTTCTTGGAGAACACTTTTGCTCACCCGCTTCAAGGGGGGTGAGCATTACCCTTCTCCCCATCACTTGATATGTGTTAAGAGAGGAGTATTTTTATCCAAAAACTGTAAAGTACCCCCTCCTTGGACATATGTCATGTGTTGGGGAGGGAGGTAATGCTCACCCCCTTGAAGGGGGTGAGCAAAAATAGACTCATTTTCTTGTAGTTAAAATTAGTGATGTGTTGAAATTTGAATGGTAGGTCGTGCTGACTCACCTCTTACCTTAAAGGTACTAAAGTTTCTCTCTCGATTCGGTGCAGGGTATTTAAAAATTATTTCTTCTAGTGAGTTGAACTCCAATTAGAGAGAGATGGAAGTTAATTACCATGCATGGATGGTGCGTGGTCCAATTTCTTAAAAGTTGCTATGGGCATGACTCCTCGAAGGTTGCGGTCGACGAGTCCCTCGCCACTTCAAGTGTGGAAGTAATTAAGCTCACCTCATCTCCTACATATATATATATATATATATATATATATATTTATGTCCTTTTATATCATGCATTATTATTATCTTATTAGTTTGCTGACATTAATATTCTTTCTTGTAATTTGTTATATAGGTATCACAGCTCCATGAAAGTGATCAATGTTGCTGCCTTTTTTTACAATATTGCACAAACTGATCAATAAATTTATATATTTTCTACGTGATTGACGTACGAGAAATATTATACGGTGTAGCTTTTTAAAATTATCTATAGTCATCATTTATATTATAATTAAGTTGTATTAGATTATTTACATAAATAAAACTGAGTTCTGAATTTTATAATTGCAAGTCCTTGCCTTTAAATCCATCTCTTCATTAATTAATGTTGTATTTAGCTTTGGTGATTGAGTGCTTAACAAGCTTGAATCGTCCATACGACTACTCAGTGCCTGATTCAGTTCAAATTGACTTCTTGAAGGCTTTCGTCAACGCAATAATTGTATATAGTTTGACACGAGAAAAATTATCTTTTTATTTTATTTTATTTTTTATTTTTTTTACTCACCTAATCTTATGATATATAAGTGTTGTAATGAATGTGTGGTTAAAATGTGATTGGTATCCACACTTACTTAATCAACAACTAATTATATGTTTTAAAAATGTCATGAAAAAGATAAGGTAAAAAGATGATCCAAATCCAAAAATTAAATATACCTTTGACGAGGATATTCATTTTAATATACAAAAATTAAATACAACTAAAAAGGATAAGTGACGAGATGAGGTTGGTCCGTTGGTAAACCACTCACCACTGTACCATGAGGTTGGGGATTCGAGTTCGAATCCCTTAAAAAAAAAAACCCGAATTTATGTAATACTTCAAAAAAGAAAAAAGCGAGAAGTGATATATTTATGATTTGAAGTTTTAAATTCCAATACATTTATATTTTGAATTATTACAAATTATTCCAAAAAAATAAAACTACAACTTTGGATAATTCGAATCTATAATCTAATTGGTTTAGGTTTTATTTATTTATTTATTTTTTTTTTTACATACTACAATAGTTCAGGATTTAGGAACTGTGACAAACTCGAACCCAGGTGTGAAGGGCAAACCATCGGTCCAACCTTATTAACTCTTAGATTTATAATATTCGTAACTATTAAATTTATTTGAATTTTTATATGTATTTTTTATTTTATTTGAATGAGTATGTTTTAGTAAATAATTTTAGTTAAACAGTATCAAACGTAAGAAAACAAGGAAAAATTGTGGATCAAGAGAAATGTGGGAAATGAGGGAAACGATGAGGGATGTGGATACCTCCCGCCCCCAAACTGGATAGAGATGGGGGTTCAAAAATTTTTTGTCACTATTTGGAGGGGCTTTTGTGAGAATGTCACTGGTTTACTAATGTAAGTTTAAAAGGCACCTATTTAGGTGACCAGACAAAAATACCCTCATTCTTGTCAGTTTGCGTCTGAAGAGAAAAAAGTTGAGAGAGAGAGAACAGTGGAAAGAGAGACCTTGGGTGCAAGAAATCCGGTACTAAATCTCACGGGAAACCTGCCGGCGGTGGCGATACAGTCTTGAAATCGACGAGAAGGTGATATGATTTTCTGACGCGTTTTTGTTGTTGAAACTTTTATTTGCGTTTGATGTTGGATGTTCGTTTGATTTGATTTGTTGTTGATTAGGTTTGTTTGATTAGGTTAGGGTTTAAATTTATGAAAAAATTCTGTTGAACACGATGAAGTTCTGGGTTTTCAAGCCTTTTCCGAGCTTTTCACATGTAATCCGAGCCTTTTCCGAGCTTTTCACATGTAATCCGAGCCTTTTCCGAGCAATTTGAATAGGTTTCTGCTATTTGAATCTCCGAGCCTTTCACACTGGCTCCGAGACTTTTAAAATAGGATCCGAGCCTTTTAAAATATTGTCCGAGACTTTTAAATAGTAATCCGAGCCTTTTAAGGAATATGAATAGGTTTCTAGAATTAGAATCTCCAAGCTTTTCATATAGTCTCCGAGCCTTTTCATATAGTCTCCGAGCCTTTTCATATAGTTTCCGAGCCTTTTCATATAGTCTCCGAGCCTTTTCATATAGTTTCTGAGCCTTTTCATATAGTTTCCGAGCCTTTTCATACATTTTCCGAGCCTTTTCATATAGTTTCCGAGCCTTTTCATATAGTTTCCGAGCCTTTTCATATATTGTCCGAGCCTTTTCATATAGTGTCCGAGCCTTTTCATATAGTTTCCGAGCCTTTTCATATATTGTCCGAGCCTTTTCATATAGTGTCCGAGCCTTTTCATATAGTTTCCGAGCCTTTTCATATATTGTCCGAGCCTTTTCATATAGTGCCCGAGCCTTTTCATATAGTTTTCGAGCCTTTTCATATAGTGTCCGAGACTTTTCATTTAGTGTCCGAAACCTTTCATTTTTATATTATTTATTTTATTTAACTAGATATATTTTTTTTATGTCAATATAGCCTTTTCATATAGTGTCCGAGCCTTTTCATATAGTTTCCGAGCCTTTTCATATATTGTCCGAGCCTTTTCATATAGTGTCCGAGCCTTTTCATATAGTTTCCGAGCCTTTTCCGAGCCTTTTCATATAGTTTCCGAGCCTTTTCATATATTGTCCGAGCCTTTTCATATAGTGTCCGAGCCTTTTCATATAGTTTCCGAGCCTTTCCATATAGTGCCCGAGCCTTTTCATATAGTTTTCGAGCCTTTTCATATAGTGTCCGAGACTTTTCATTTAGTGTCCGAAACCTTTCATTTTTATATTATTTATTTTATTTAACTAGATATATTTTTTTTATGTCAATATGCAGATGAGGAATCAACTAAAAGATTCGCTTAAAACTCCAGAGGAAGAAAGGTATTCGGGGAAAATAACTCGACATGACCATTTTGATGACCTTACAGATATCGACAACGCACTTAACAAGGTACCTGAACATCTTGCGATCGAAGAACGACGTCGGTATACTGAGTCGTGTTTTGGACACCTCCTTCGGATGGATCGTGGGATGAAGTTTTCAGCTGGCATTGTACATCGGTTGCTTATTCACGAGTTGCATCACGATGGGCCTGAAGATGAGATGAGATTTTTGTTAGGAAGGCATTCGGTCCGGTTCTCAAAGGTTGAGTTTTGTCTAATCACCGGATTGAAGTTCGGAGAACTTCCTGACACGTCGACCTATGATATGGTAGAGAATGGCATACACCAGCGGTACTTTGAGGGTCGAGATGAGGTCGAGTATGCAGAGCTGAAAGCCGTTCTACGGATTGGTGTTTTTTCTGAGCAGTACGATGCGGTTAAGCTTTGCTTATTGTATATGCTTAACTGGATACTGATGGGGTTGGACGAGAGAGAGAAAGTTCCAGTATGGCAGTTTCGCCTAGTCGAGGACTTGGACGCTTTTGATGCGTTCCCGTGGGGTGCACACGTGTATAGGCGGTCTATATACGGTTTCAAGCATGCGTTGGATGGTCGACGTAGGCGGTTTGAACAACGCCAGCGACGAAAGGGCGTTGATGTACACACCACGGAGACATATAACATATATGGGCTAACGCACGCCCTGTTGGTGAGAATTTTGAATTTGTTATTTTTTTCATATGACTTATGTATTGTATTGGATTCTTATCGTTCTTAGCTGTTTTGTAGATATTTGCTTTCGAGGTTATCCCCGAGCTTGGCAACAGCGGATGTGGGAAGCGGAGGGAAATCGAGCTCTCCCCCCGAATTCTAAAATGGGAGTTGAGTACGCGACCGAGGGGGGAGAAGTTGAATAGCATTTTCCTTGAAAGTGTAAATATCTATATATATATATATATTTTTTATGTTTATAACTATTAGTATGTATACAATTACAATGGTCTAACTGCAATTTCAGATGTTTGCGAGGGTGAAATTGGTGCCGACGGCAACTGAGAGGGCTGAACGGTACTTCGAGGGCATTTCCCAGGGAGGCAGTTTGTATGATGCTGATCTCGGTGATATACCTGTTCCCGTCTCTGACCCCGAACGATATACAACTGCTGGAACCAGTGACACTGAGGGTCCGTCTTTCGAACCCAGTGATACAGAGGGTTCTGACTCGGACGGTCGTCATATTCGTCTTGCGAGGACTAGGCGGGTTCGATTCACGTTGCCTAGAGAGCCTCGAACTAGAGATGACTCTCGAACTGGAGATGACTCACGAGGAGGCGTTGGAGGGCAAACAGAGGTACGTATAATTCTTTTTACCGTATTATTTACTTTCAATCGAGTGAATGGTTTTAGTACTGACAATTTCGAAATCCTTTCAAGACCGTCGGTATACTGAACTAATGGATGCGTTACGCGATTTACAGGAGGAGGTGCGAAAGAGTAATGAGAAACGAGATCAACAGCATCAGGAGTTGCTAGATTTGATTCGAGGGCTTCAGGGTTCGACGTCGCACGCCCGTACTCGAGGTACACGGTTCGATGACCCACCCTTCGATGACCCAGACGGACACCGAGACTTCAGTCCCAGAGGGAGGACAGGTAGTCATCAGGGTGATCAGCAAGGGCCTGGTGTGACACCACGAGAGGAGGTTACTCGTGGTACTAGTGGTACTGATACAACACCTATGGAGATAGAGGAAGAACCTCAGCAGGTTTTACCAGACCAACCTGTTCATTCTCAAGAACTGGTACAGAGCACCTCCTTACAGCACACCCCTCCGGTCAATCCTGGTGCATGGCGATCGGAAATGAAAACCAGATCATCTATATGACCAAGGGCACCCCTCAAGCATTCCAAAAACCACTCCCATGAAAGGTTGTTTTCTGAGTCACCGTACCCAAAAGCAATTGGATACACCTGTTCGTTTCCATCTTGTGCAGTTGCAACAAACATTGTACCCCCGAATCTTCCCTTCAAATGGGTACCATCAACTGCAATCACAGGACGCATACACCTCCGAAAACCTCTAATTGAGGACCCTAACAACATGAAAAAGTACAAAAATGTATCATCGTCTGCGCATTGTAAGTCGGTGATTGTGCCAGGATTTTGCTGTTCCAAAATGTACGCAAACGATGGTAACAATTTGAAACTTTCTTCATGCGTTCCATAGGTCAAGGACAATGCATATTGCAAGGCATCATGTGCCTTACTGTACATGACTTGGATGCCATACATTGTTTTCATATCGGCGATTATGTCCTTCGGACGCATGAGACGACCATCATGTTGTTGAAGTCTAGGTGCAATGACTTCTCCGATTATGACTGCACTAGCTTGTCGGTGGCGACGGTGAACCTCCTCCAAAGGACAACTGTGTTGGTTGACAAAACTTCTGACTTGGAAGTAAGTCCCTTCATCTCTCCTCACCGCTCTTAATTTCCACGTACAGTTGTCAATGATGCAAACTAGATGTAACGTTGTCTTATTAGACCTTTTCACCTTCCATTCAAAGTTCTCCCGCATTGAAAAAAGGCCAACTAGCCTCTTCAAATCCTTTTTACTCGGGAAAAATTGACCTTTATAAATCATGCATGTAGGTTCTTGCGTTGCCAAGGTGCTGCTTCTACCAATACCAAACGAGTATGAATCTGCTCCGAGAATAACCCACGTTATCGTATTATCAAAATCAGATACAGTTATATTATGTCGGACCTCGGAAGTCCCAGGCATATTTGGTACAGTGCAACTAACTCCTTGTACATGTCTTCCTTGTGTTTGAATTTGTGTACGCTCTTCATCCACATTTTCTAGATCATCTACCTGTTCATTATTTACCTCATTATCCACCTCATGGTACTGCTCAATTCGACAACCAAACACATCGCCAAATTGAGGTTCAACTACTTGGTCAACCGCTACCGGTGGGACACCACACATGTTTTCCCCACTTTCGGCGAAACTCCTTTGGGGATATAGTTGGTTGCTACCGCTAAAGGATCCAAATTGTTGGGTATTTTCAGGAGGAGGAATATCATTCCCTATCACATCTCCAGGTGTCCTCTGAGTTAGACTTACACATACTTGAGGGATCACCCGATCTTCCCCTAGCATAAACTGAACATAATCGTTATTTCTTATAAATGTACGACATGTACTGCCAGGAACGATTGATACTGATGCCAGATCAACATTGAATTTGTTTACATCATACTTCACAATGGTATGCACGATCGCCACCAATTCTTCGTAAGTCATATTCTTTGACACATACATTCCCTTGTTATCGGATCCAACAAACCTCTGACTTCCGTCGGGTAGTTGCTCCCATTGACCGTTGTAAGATATTACTATTCTAACCCGATTCATGATGCTGTCAAATTAATCAAAACTATTAATAAAAACTCAGGAGTACAAAATATTTTCATAAATTACATTTACAAAGGCTCGGGTGAGGATATTTAAAAGGCTCGGAGAACACTAGCAAAGTCTCGAAGAATACATGAAAGTTTCGAAAAAGACATTTTTGGTCTCGAAAAAGTCTTTAAGAGACTCGATTAGTAATTCAATAAAAAGTCTCGGAGAAGACCTAACAAGGCTCGATTAGTGATTATTTGAAAGGTCTCGGAGATGACTTGAAACGTCTCGGAGAAGACTTGAAAAGGCTCGATTACTGATTTTTGAAAAGTCTCGGAGATGATATGAAAAGGCTCGGAGAAGACATGAAAAGTCTTGATTAGTGATTTTTGAGAAGACATGAAAAGGCTCGGAGATGACTTGGAAAGGCTCGATTAGTGATTTTTGAAAAGTCTCGGAGAAGACATGAAAAAGCTCGGAAAAGACTTGAAAAGGCTTGGAGAAGACTTGAAAAGGCTCGATTAGTGATTTTTGAAAAGTCTCGGAGAAGACATGAAAAAGCTCGGAGAAGACTTGAAAATGCTCGAATAGTTATTTTTTAAAAGTCTCGGAGAAGACTTGAAAAGTCTCGGAGAAGACATGAAAAAGCTCGGAGAAGACTTGAAAATGCTCGAATAGTTATTTTTTAAAAGTCTCGGAGAAGACTTGAAAATGCTCGGAGAAGACATGAAAAAGCTCGGAGAAGACTTGAAAATGCTCGAATAGTTATTTTTTAAAAGTCTCGGAGAAGACTTGAAAATGCTCGGACAAGACATGAAAAAGCTCGGAGAAGACTTGAAAAGGCTCGGAGAAGACTTGAAAAGGCTCGATTACTGAATTTTGAAAAGTCTCAGAGAAGACTTGAAAATGCTCGAATAGTTATTTTTTAAAAGTCTCGGAGAAGACTTCAAAAGGCTCGAACAAGACATGAAAAAGCTCGGATAAGACTTGAAAATGCTCGATTAGTGATTTTTGAAAAGTCTCGGAGAAGACATGAAAAAGCTCGGAGAAGACTTGAAAAGGCTCGATTAGTGATTTTTGAAAAGTCTCGGAGAAGACATGAAAAAGCTCGGAGAAGACTTGAAAATGCTCGAAGAAGACTTGAAAATGCTCGGATAATTATTTTTTAAAAGTCTCGGAGAAAACTTCAAAAGGCTCGGAGAAGACTTGCAAAGGCTCGGACAAGACATGAAAAAGCTCGGAGAAGACTTCAAAAGGCTCAATTACTGATTTTTGAAAAGGCTCGGAGCAGACATAAAAAGGCTCGGACAAGACATGAAAAGGCTCGGACAAGACATGAAAATGCTCGATTAGTGATTTTTAAAAAGGCTCGGAAAAAGGTGACAAAGTCTCGGAGATCCACAATTGTCACAATGAAAATGTGAACAAATGAAAAGAAGTATTTACACGAAATATTACCTTGTTGTAATGAAGCACGTCCAGTTGTTTGGATCTTGAACTTCTATTTGTATTGAGAGAGAGATAGAGAGATAGAGAGAGAGAGAGAGAGAGAGAGAGAGAGAGAGAGAGAGAGAGAGACTAACCCCGTTATCGTTTTTGTTGCAAGTGTGGAGAGAGAACCAGACAAACACAATAACATAAATGATTATCTAAGGGCAATTTTGGTAATTCACCATAATAGGTGCCTTTTAAACTTAAGTTATTAAACCGGTCATAGAGTCACCAAATGAGTTGGAAAATGTGATACTTTCCACCATTTCCACGGCAAATAAAACCAATTATTAATCTAGACGATCGAGGGGTCAATTCTTTCGCCTAAATTCCATCCCCACCTAACCTAATATATATGGTATATAATTCAAACTTTATTGGTATTCATGTAATCATCACATGCCTTAATTTTTTGTTATAAACAAATTCCACAATGGAAGTTTTCTGGCTTCCACTACTGCCGTCCGCGGGGTTTTAAGAACTTTTTTTATTTTTATTTTTTATTTTTTAATTATTACAATAAATTCGACTAAAGGAATTTCAAGAGTTGTTAGAACATCTTCGATGGTCTTTCTTGGAGACTCTTTTATTTTAGGGTGTATGTTATTGCAAAAGATCATTAAAGGAGTATGTGCTCCAACAATACTCCCTTAAATGACCAATTTAATAATTTATTATTATTATTTAAATGTTAGATATTGTGTTTAATAAATATTAGTTATTGTTTGTCAATTATGATAGGTGGAACCCACTTTAAAATAATCTTAAATAGGTGGAGCTCACTTTAAGGGAATCTGAAAATATCCTTTAATTAAAGGAGTGAACTCTACCAGGATACAATTAAAGGAGTCATTTAGAGACTTATTGGAGCTACAAAAATACACCTACTCCCTTAATTAAATTAAGGGATATCTTTAAGGTAGGCTGATATTTATTCTTTCATAAGTTAATTTATTTTTCTCCATATATCTTGTTTATAGTAAAACAATTACTATTTTTCATGTGAATTTTTTCCCATTATCAATCTTTCAATTAATTAAATAGACTCTTATTCCAACATATATGTGACTATACATTACTTTTCCAATTCCAATGTAGCTATGATTTGTGTCATAAACATTTTCAAACTAAACAATTAACATTAATTTAATGAGTCTGGTTCAACTTTCCTCGATCACACGGCAAGAACATCTCCAAGAACATCTCCAATACTGTGCTAAAATATTGTGACAATACTAAAATTTAGCATAGTGTAGAAAAACCATCATTTAATGCAGTGTCAAATGATGTGCTAATTAATTTTAGCACATCAATAAATGCTTATTTTTTTATTATAAAAATACAATTATATATATATATATATTAAATGAAATAATAAATGTATTAATGGAACTTTACGTTAGAGCATTAAAAGAAATAATGAATACATTAATGGTAAGCGTTTACTTTTATAATTTTAATTAATAAAATAATAAAAATAACATTTTAAATATAATTGTGCATTAGAGCACAATGCTAAATTGGTGTGCCAAATATAACATTTTACTCTTTTTTTGTACCAAATTTGACATTGACATATGCATTAGAGATAGTCTAACATAAACTACCACATTTATCTATAAGTAATAGCTTGATTTGGAGATACTGTCGATGACTCCCAAGGGGTGTAGTTCAGCCGATAGATAGATAAACTTGGGAATTAGATTAATGACTTCCAAGTTAGCGGCTTGAATTTTACCAATGATAAAAAAAGGCTTCAAAAAAAATAAATAAATAACTAAGTGGATAGATAGATACTGTAAAAAAAAAAAAAAAAAATCCTGATCGGATAGTATATATTTACTTGTAATATTCATAACATAGTCTTATTTACTTGTAATATTCATAACATAATCTTAACTTATGGTCAATATATAGGCTCATATATTGGGGTGTAAAATTTTGTCATACTTTTGAATAAATGAATTAGAAAGAATAAGAAAGAACACAAAGAAATTACATGCTTTGGATGCCAGGGTAGTAACCTACTGCACTGGAGAAGGAGGAGACTATTGTATATTTTTCTATATAAAAGAGTTACAGGTGAGGGCTATTTATATACAATCAATAAGCCCAGATACAGTGAATGATCATATTCAATCAGTGATATTGAGAACCCAAAAGACTTCTAGGAACCCTCCATCATTAAATAACATTTACTATGAATCTGAAAAGTTTCATTGAGAAACTAAATTAATCTCCCTTCTCCACCAACACTCCCCCTCAAGTTGGTGCGAAAATGTCGATTGAGCCCAAGTTGATCATTATTTCTTTGAACTTTGTTGCGGGCAATCTCTTTGTGAAAACATTAGCTAATTGTTGATTGCTACGAACATAAGATGGAGATATAATATTAGCTTGAACATTTTCTTGAACAAAATGACAATCTACTTCAATGTGCTTGGTTCTCTCATGAAAGACAGGATTAGAAGCGATGTGATTTGTAGTTTGATTATCACAAAACAACTTGATTGGTTTTGAGGAGGAAACCCAAAATCTTGAAGAAGAGCTTTAAGCCAAATAATTTCACTGGTAGCAGAAGCCATTGCTTTATATTCTGCTTCAGCACTTGAACGGGCAATAACATTTTGTTTCTTACTTTTCCATGTCACCAAGTTTCCTCCAACAAATGTGCAATCCGGATTGGGCTGGTTGTCCGATATGATAAAAATATCCTTAAAATACACTCACAAAAATAAGTCTCATTTTTTTTTTTTTTTTTTTTTTTTTTTTTTTTTTTTTTGTTTTCGAGACTTATTTTTGGGTTTCCGAAATTTATTTTGGTGTTTCCGAGATTTATTTTGAATTTCCGAGATTTATTAGATATATTTGTAATTTTTGAGATTTATGGGTAAAAATGAAAATTTTCATTAGTTATCTTCTTCATCAAGACCTCAATTGGAGGTTGAAATGACCTCACAAATATAATAAAAAAAGGAGATGAGAGTATTTTTAATCCATTGGTACCATTTAAACTTAACTAATTAAACTAATGATTTTCTTAAAATTAAACATTTAAAAAAAAAAAAAAGGGCGTATTTCCCACCATTTCTACCTCATAGAAATGATACATGAAAGAGATTGATAGGATTTGCTTCGAGCCACTTGTGTTTGGCAAACTTGCATTGTATATATGGAGTATGGACAAGTTGCAAAGTTAATTGTGACTTGTGAGGCTGTAGCAGGGTCCCTCCATTTTCAAGTGTGGGAGGTGTTTAAGGTAGGTGATCAATGGATTGACTTAAAAATATTGCAGGCACTAAAGTTTTTTCCTATATATATTTATGGTTGTAGCTATTACAAAATATGTAATTTCAAAAAGTAATCACACGAAAACAAATAAAAAATAATAAATAAGAGATATAAGATCTTATGTCGTTCGGTATACGAACGATATAAGTTTACATCCATAGAGTGTCTCCACATTTAACTATTAATTTAGTGTTTACAACGGTAAAATAGACTCTTCTTGTAATTTAGCTTGACTCCATGTGGTGTGGTGTCAACGCAGCACGACAAACATTGATACAGACTTAACAACCCAACAAATTCAACTAGTCTAAAGTCATCGATCTAATTTTAATTTTGAAGTTGTTATTTTGTTAATCCCCTTTCACAAACCATAGTAGCCCGAATCTTTCCTTGATTTTAGTGTGCTCCATTAACTAGTGCTGGCCAGTTGGCCGCTTAACTTGACCAAAAATAACTAAGTGTTCCATCTCACATTAACAAAGCATTTATCCACATTATTAATAGTTTGACTCTTTTAGTTTAAAAAATTGGTTTGGTAGTTTCATTAACCCCTAATATCTAGTGTGAAAACAGCTGCGAAAGGCACCTTGGGTGGGGGTACTAGATAGCTTATCCCTCTCGAGTCTCGTCAATATTGGCGTTCCAATCAAATTGAATTATTTAATTAGGACTAAAGATGTGCTCTTCTTTTTCCTGTCTATATATATATAAATATATAATTATGGTTGTTGTGTAGGTAGTTGTGTAGTGTGAATTTCCATCTCACATTAACAAAGCATTTATCCCCATTATTAATAGTTTGACTCTTTTAGTTTAAAAAATTGGTTTGGTAGTTTCATTAACCCCTAATATCTAGTGTGAAAACAGCTGCGAAAGGCACCTTGGGTGGGGGTACTAGATAGCTTATTCCTCTCGAGTCTCGTCAATATTGGCGTTCCAATCAAATTGAATTATTTAATTAGGACTAAAGATGTGCTCTTCTTTTTCCTGTCTATATATATATAAATATATAATTATGGTTGTTGTGTACGTAGTTGTGTAGTGTGAATAAGCAAGAGAAAAACAAAAGAGTGTAAAATATGAAGCAGCAGGGAAGTAGTTTGATGGTGTTGGTGGCGGTGGTATTAGTAGTAGTAGTAACGATGAATGAGGTGGTGAGTGGTGCTGTGTTGAGCCCAAGCCAGTGCATGGAGGAGAGGAGGCTTGGTGTGAATGCATGCAAGACCGTAGTGTTTGGGCAGGCACCATCGGCTGCATGTTGTGAACGTGTGAGGGTCAGCCACTTTGAGTGTGTGTGTCCAGTCGTCACATCTAAATTGACTTCTCTTATCAGTGTCAACAGTGTCATCAACCTCCTCAAACGTTGTGGCAGGAGGGTGCCTCGCCACTTCAAGTGTGGCAGTAAGTCATCTCTCTCACTACTACTATTTAATGATATTCAATTGATTGATTGATTGATGGGTTCTTATATATATATTTAATTTGTTCTTATTCTTAATATATTGCAGGTCTTAATTTTCCATGAAGATTCATGCATGGCCTGACCTACTCTGTTTTCTTCTAGCATGGTGGTGGTGGTATTTTCTTTGGTTTTAATAGCTGCTTTTGTCGTTTTTGTTCCATGAGGATCTACAATGTGTATTTCAATCAGATTTTAAGATTAATAAGCTATCAAATAGCAATTCATTTCTTTATAAATCAATTAATTGACTCCAACATCAAAATCAGTAAAAATTCTCTCCCTAAGGTTTCACTGATATTCTCTGAGTCTCACCGAAATCTAGGTGAAAGCAGTCTTTGGGATCCGCAGGGATCAGTGTGGTCACTCTCTAGGAGTGTAGTGGGGTTCTTCTTGGCGTGTTTTCTCTTGTCTGATAACAATGAGTGCTAACGATGTGGCTAAGTTATGTGCGGCCTTGTCTTCGAAGGACAAAGAGGGGCCGCTGATGCCTCTCCAGGCTGAGATGAAGAATGATGGTGAAAGGAGATTAGGTTTCCGACTAGTAGGAAAACTTCTGGCAAATAAATTGGTTAATTGGGAGGCCTTTATCAAGTTGTTTTCGTCGATATGGCGAACGATGGATTGGGTAGAGATAGAGGTGATTTCAGGCAACACGTTTTCTTTTACGTTCAAGAATGCAAATGATAAGTGAAAGGTTATGCATTTCACCTTAAACAACCTCGGGGGGGGGCGGGACTCTAATTTTAAAAACTCTTTCGTGATTTTTGTCAAAACCTTTATGAGCATACAAATTGACCTTTAATATGATTGTTATGAGAAAACAATTAACATATGTATGCCTAATTCACCACCCTTAGTCTATAAAACATATACCAAGAAACAATGTATCTCATATACAAGTATATTCAATAAAGAGCAAATTCCACAAGTTGTACTTTGAATATTACAATGCAAGTTTGCTAAGTAGAACTTTGCAATTTGATATAAAATATCACAAGATACAATGTTCAAACACTTACAAGATACAAGAAATAAATGTTGATTCAACAAATAATATGTGCATCTCTCTCTACAAAAATATTGTTTACAAAGATGTGAGAAAAATGAAGATCTTAAACAAAATATATTGATCATACATATAATTATAGAGAGATAGAGATAGAGATAGAGAAATTTAACACATTGATTTTTACGTGGTAAAACCTCCAAAGAGGAAACATCCACGGGTTGAATCCACAACCACTGGCAAACCGTAATCCCCTATGATGAAAATGAGATACACACTCAAAGACATGACTAATCCCATGATACACTCTTAAAGCTATCAACTCCTATTCTACTATCGGGCCTAGTGAATCACTTTGCCTACTTTCTATCCAAGACACTTCACTTATGTCTTTATAAAGCAACTTTCTATTCAAGATGCTCACGTCTCTAGGAAAATTCCTTGCTTAGCTATCCGGATCACAAAGATCCTAGTTAAGCTTCCCTAGCTCAACTATCCGGAGCATCACACCTAAGATTTCTTGCTTGGTTATTCGGACCACTTGTCCTAACCAAGACTTCTTTGCTTGACTATCTAGAGCCTCACACTCCTAGCCAAGACTTAATGCTCAAGCTGAAGCTTCACTCACTCCAATATGAGACTTTCACATTTTGCAAGGCAAATGATCTAAGTGATACAAATGATACTAATGATGCAAACCCATGCAACATAGAATATACGATCAATACATCCCATGGAAACTAGACTTAGTCATGTGAGCACACAAGTCAAAAATTGTCTAGTTACAAAACATGAATTGAAACCTAGAGCATGTGAAACATCTAACACATGTGATTCCTAGTTTCATTCACAAAGCTAATACTAAAATAAATCATATACATGAAGCACATATTCAAGATATTAGAAACATACACAAAAATGCTAGAATCACAAAATATGATCAATGAATATTCTAGCAAGTATTTAGAGTAAGGATATAGTGAATAATCAATTAAATCCTAGTTAGTTCTAAACACAAAATCAAATGTACAAATCCTAGATTTGTTCAAATAAAGGATCCAAGCACATGCTAAGGTTATTAATGATAAAAAGAATCAATCAAATCACAAATAACCCTAGATATTAAGCTAATCACAATACAACACTCAAACATGTGAAAAATTAGAATTCTAGAAAACAAGTTCACATTTAGTCTCTAATTAGATTAGATTAGCTTTGATATAAAGCTATCCTTCTCAATAGAATTCATCATACATACACATACATATAGAAGAAGAAAACCCAAGGTAATAGAAGACTTAAATGATCAAAACACAAAGCTTAGATCAATACCTATAGAATCCTGTGCAGTTTCGGTTTTGAGTATAAAACCACCACAAAACTTGATCAAATGACTGCAAACTCACTTGGAGAAGGTAGGAGACTTGATCATGAAGATTCTACAACTTGGGAAAGTTGGAGAGAAAATTTTGCACTTCTCTTTTTCAAATTTTCTTCTTGAAATGAGTTGGGAGGGAAATGAGATATTTAAAAGAGATGAAAGAGAGGGAATGAAGCGACAAATCAGAGCATGCCACGTTACCACTCTGTGAGAGGTGCGTGAGCCTCACGGGGCAGAGGGGTGTGTGGCCCGTAAGCCTCACGCGCCCCTCACGACTCCTCCCAAGAATGGCCTTTGGCCATTGCTTGCCTCCCTTGCGCTCCTCTTGCGTTCTTCGGCCGTATTCGAGCCTTCAAAATCTAAATTTAAATCTATTTTTGGATTACAGACCGTTACTCTCTCATACACAAGGAAGAATACGAAACTTTGATAAAAGGTTGAGAATTCGACTTGGTATACGACAACGAAGACAACACAACGTATGCGAACACAAAATAACGTAACTTCTTAGTTTGGACTCGAAACCTAATGAGTGAGTAACCGAAATGATCGAGACTTAATAAGAAATCATATGAAATCATGTTCAAGTCCAAAAACAATAAAACAAAAACAAATAAACACAAATTCACACAAGTATGCCATTTCCTAGAGATAGTCCTAGAACATGCAATTTCACAATGTTTATCAAATTAAATCTAATGCATGTGCATACTTTAACAAGTGTGTGAATGTGTTATACCAATGGTGTACAACTATGCAGGGACACATATGAATGCCATGTGTGTGTGTGCCTTAAGGCCTTGCAAGAGGATAAAAGTCTAAGTATATCTTTGTTGTTTTCTCCTCTTGAAAGCTTCACTTCACTTGATGTGTTGTCCAACTTCCTTGAAGCTTGTCATACCATGAATCCTAGATAACTAATCAATACAAAGGAAATGTCGTTTTGATATAGAATAATGCCAACATGACTCAAAGTCCTAACAAAGGGTGATATCCAAATGATGAAGTTCAATAAAGTTCCTTTTTGGGTTCAGATTCATAACGTTCCCATGCTTTGTATGATGGCGGTGATTGGAAAATTCCTAGGGAGTCTAATAGGTGAAGTCATAGAGGTTGATGAATGTAAGTCGGGTGATTGTATGGGCAAGTTTGTACGGGTCCGTGTGGTCATTGACATGAATAAACCACTCCGTCGGATTTTATGTGTTAATGTTATGAAGGATGGTTCGGAATCAACAATGCTCCTTAGGTATGAATGAGTGCTAGAGCACTGCTTCAGATGTAGCTGTCTAGGGCATGTTGTTAGGGATTGTCTAGAAAAGGCGGATAGCGATGGCCCAAAGAACTATGATCTTCTTTTTGGCCCTTGGCTGAGGACAGACAGTCCTATTAAGAGATTCAATCATGGCAAACAAGAGAGGGCCAACGTGATAGGGAGGAGGGTGGAAAAGTGGTGGGAGCAAAAAGAGCTTTAACTTTGGGTCACTTATCTAGGGTAAAAAAGAACCTAGTTTTGAGGGTGGAGGAATTTGGACTGATAGGGCGTACGGTGGCGGCAGTAGTGGGAAAGGTGGCGGTAGCATAGAAAGAGGACACCGAAAATAGTATCGAAATTGTAGGGAATTTTTTTTAAAAAGGAAAAAAGATTTGTGAGGCTCGTACAAATCTAGGATCCGTTTTGGAAAGAGAAGAATTATGATTGCTTTCTTTGGTACAAGTGGTTGAAGATAAGGGTTTAGGTCAACAATAGGGTGGGGTAGAAGTCTTGCATGAGTGGAAAAAAGTCATTTTCTAAGAGTCCTTTAAATGCTCTTGATGAGCCTTCTGTGATGACCAGACGCACATGGTTCAAGCGGGCTGTAAGAAACAAGTGACTGTATGTGGGCTTGAGATTTTATATGGACCATCTATTATAATTGAAGATATGTATATGGATAGTAGAGTGCGGCCTACAACAACGGGAGCATATCAAGCTGGTGGGCTGTTATTGAGGAGATTGAGGGCTGCTAAAGAGCCTAAACAGCATGGGGCGAAAGTAGGAAAATGGAAATGGAAATGGTGGGCTTGGGAAGGAGTTAGAAGAGATAGCGGGATTTTGACAAGGGCCTAACTAGGCAAGCGTGAGTCTGAGGTATTTGAGTTAAATAATGCTAAAGGGAATCGGGTTAAGTTGAAGAATGAAGTTCCTAGCATGGAAACAGATGATATATCGTGGAGTTGGTCTTCACTAGCCTACTGGTCACAATGAAAAAACTAACATGGAATGTTCGGGGTTTTAGGAGTCCTCGGGCATTCCAGGTCCTGCTTTGTGCTAAGTAGTCGTATCAACCAGATGTGTTATTCCTTATGGAGACTAAAGTAGATAATCAGTGCATGGAAATTATTCGCGTTAAACTGGGATTTGTAGGTAAACTGGTGGTTAATAGTGATGGTAGGAAAAGAGGCCTATGTTTGATATGGGCTGATGCTGTAGATATTCGTTTGCTCTCATACTCAAATTACCACATTGATGTTCAGGTGGCAGAGCAAAGAAACAAAATGTGGATGTTAACGAGGTTTTATGGACCTCCGAAAATGGCGCAGCGTGGTCATGCTTGGACAGTTCTCTGTTGTTTCCATGGTATGCCATCTCCATGGTATGTCATCCTTGCCATGGTTATGTATTGATGATTTTAATGAGATTCTTGAAGACTTTGAAAAATGTGGTGACCTCAAACGACCTAGGGTCCTGTTGGAGAATTTTAGAACGATTTTGGATGAATGTGGACTTTAAGATATGGGCTATACGGGTTCGAGTTTTACATGGTCTAATAAGAGAGAGCGTGTAGAGATGATCCAAGAGTGGTTGGACCGAAGGGTCTGCAATTATTAGTGGAAGGAAATGTTTACTTGTGCTAGGGTGAGTCATTTGGAATTTTGAAAGTCATCGGCTGATCTTACTTGATTCCTCCCCCTCCCCATTTATGCGTTCTTCTTATTGGATGCTGGAAAGAGGCATCGTTTTCAGTTTGAAGTGGTTTGGACGGATTGTGAGGAGTGTGGGGACTAGAGAATAATGTTTGGGAGGTGGCTGAGGTATGGTACTGATATGCGATGTCAGGTATCAAACATTAGACTTTGCATTGTCAAGCTAGGGACGTGGAGTGAGGTGAACCGCAGGTTGCTTCGTGCTGATATTTCCAAGAAGCATAATGAGCTTCAGCATGCCACCAACACAATTAATCCAGATTCTTGGCAGAAGATCCAGTACATTGAAAGGGAGTTAGACACGTTACTTGGCCAAGAAGAGGTCTATTGGAGGCAATGATCGCTCGAGACATGGCTGAAGAGCGAAGATAAAAATTCTAAATATTTCTACTCGCGTGCTTCGGCTCGGCGGTCCAGAAATGCTATTAAGGGGTTATTTGATAGCAATGGGGTTTGGAAGGATGAGTGAGATGATGTGTCTGAGATTATTTCACATTATTTTAATGATATCTTCTGCTCAAATGATCCTTCCACAGCTGACATGAGACGGGTTTTTTGATTATGTACATCCTCGGTTGATGCCCAATAAGTGTGTTTTTTTGGATGCAAATTTTTATGCAAGAGAGATTAAACAGACTGTGTTCAATATGCATCCAACCAAAGTTTTGGGTCTTGATGGTCTCCCCGCCCTTTTCTACCAGAAATTCTAGCCGACCGTTAGCGATAGAATGACAAACGCTTGTCTTAGGGTGTTGAACGATGGGCTAAGTTTGGATATGATCAATGAAACATTGATTGTTCTTATACCAAAGGTTTAAAGAGTGGATCGTATGACTGATTTCTCACTAATAAGCCTCTGCAATGTGATCTATAAGGTGGTGATGAACGCCCTGACTAATAGATTCCGATCGGTGCTTGATGATGTAATATCTAAGACTCAAAGCGCTTTTATCCCTGGCTGCCTGATTTCGGATAACGCAATTGTTGGTTTCAAGTGTATGCAGGCTTTGAAGTGTAGGAAAAAAGGAAAAAAAGGGTTTCTTGGCGCTTAAACTTGATATGTTTAAGGCGTACAACCGGGTGGATTGGGATTTCCTTTCCGGGAAGATGCTTAAACTTGGTTTCTCGGTTGCTTGGGTGGATCAGATTATGAGATATGTTAGATTTGTTTCATTTTCTTTTTTTGTTAACAGAGAGGTTTATGGATGTATCAAGCCATCTAGAGGGCTGTGTCTGGGGGATTCCCTTTCTCCTTATCTTTTTTCCTAATTTACGTGAAAGGGCTGTCTCGGTTGCAAAGAGGTGGACCAAATATAATTCATTTATTTTTTATAGACGATAGTTTGGTGTTTACAAAGGTTGTTGTTAAGGATTGTCACTCTATTAAGGCGATTTTAGATTGTTATGGGAGGGTTTCTGGCCAATTGGTGAATTTTCAGAAATCAGCCATGTGTGTGAGTATGGGGGTTTTTAGGAGTTGAGCAGTGACTCTAGCTAGTATCCTTGGGGTGTAACTTGTTGTGTATCGTGAATGTTATCTTAGGCTGCTGAGTTTTGCGGGAAAAAATAAAAAAGGCTCTCTTTGATAGTATTCTGAACCAGGTCTGGGGCAGAGTTAAAGGTTGTTAGAACAAACTCTTTTTTACTGGTGGTAAAGAGGTTTTATTGAAAGCAGTAGTGCAATCAATCTCTACATACTCCATGTCTCTTTTCAGACTTCCAAAGTTATTGGTGCTTGATTTACAGAGACTCAGTGCTTGGTTTTGGTGGGGTTCGGATAAGGAGAAGCGTAAAATATATTGGTGCTATAGGAAAAAATTTTGTTTCAGCAAAGACGAGGAGGGACTTGGGTTCAGGGACTCTACACTTTTCAACAAAGCCATGTTAGCCAAACAATGATGGCGGCTTATCCATAGGCCCAATTCCATGACTGCAAAAGTCTTAAAGCATTGCTACTTTTAGGATTCGACTGTGTTGCAAGCTCAGTGTAGTTCGTCGAACTCTTATCTTTGGAGGAGCTTAGTATGGGATAAAGAACTTCTGGAAGCTGGGGTGAGGTGGCGCAATGGATCCGGGGAGTCGATCTTGGTGTTCAAAGATCGATGGATCCCACGACCCTTGACTTTTAAGGTTTTCTCTCCGCCTGTGCTTGGTGTTGCAACAAGAGTTCAAGATCTGAAATTTCGGTTGGGCGATGGAATGAGGAGTTAATCAGGGGATTTTTTTTTTCGTAGGACTAAGACTGTATTCTGAATATCCCTTGTTTGTTTTCCTACCATTAAGATGCTCTTTGTCCTTTCCTTTGTATAGGTCTGGCTTAAGCCTGTCGGAATCATGGTGGAATTTTTTATGGTGTTTAAGGATTCCGAGTAAGGTGAAGATGCACGTTTGGAAGACCTGCCATGACTGGCTTCTAGCTAGAACTAATCTGTTGAGGCATGGGATGGGGGTGGAGCCCTGGTGTTCGTTGTGTAGAAACCATCCCGAGACCATGTTGCATGCCTTATGGTCGTGGTATTCGCTTAAATCTATTAGAAATTCTTTTCCTGGTCTAAAGGCACTGAATGTGAATGATAACGTGAGTTTTCTTGATTTTATGATTTCATGTAAAAATCAAGTCCAGAGGGAGGTTATTAAAATTTTGTGTGTAGTGTTATGGAGGGTTTAGTTTTGGAGAAATAGCCACATTCACAATTCGACAGTGGAGTGTATTGAGGATGCTTTGAGTTGGGCTGATAGTTTTCTTGGTGAGTTTCACAGAGCTAATGGTGTGGTGGTCGGGGCCTTTGTCGCTCCTAGGCTGCCAGCCTCGATCTAGAAACCTCTTGATGGTGGCATGCTGAAAATTAACACTGACGCGGCGTTGGATGTCCCTAGAAGGAAGGTGGGTTTTGGGATCATAATTCGGGACAGTGGTGGCTTTGTTTTGGCCTTGTGCTCCCAGACTTCTTCTACTGTTATTGATCCTCAAACGGCAGAAGCTTTAGCGATCCTGAAAGGACTTCAATTTGGTTTGATTATCTATGATATTTGCAATTTGTTAGCTTATTCTCCTTCTTGTAAGGAGGTGAGCTTTGTTCATAGGAGGGTCAATATGGTTGCTCACTCTCTTGCTAAGTTTGGCTTGTCTCTCGAGCATGATTGTTTTTGGTTGAAAGAAGTTCCAAAAGTGTGGCCTCTTCTGTTCTAGGCGATAGTCCTAGTTAATTGTTTCTCCTTTTGGTTAATAAAATGTTTCTTTTCAAATAAAAAATAAAAAAAATTGACTCCAACTTCGATTTCGTACTGCTGCTCTTCAATATTGTACTGATCATGCAAATCTGTTAATTATAATTGTTATATTATAATATATATGGCTTTTCCACATCCTTCATTTGACCATTTTAATATGCTTTACTTGGTCACTAAGCATATCAATCCAAGTTGCCACGTGGTTAAGTGTTTGCCTATATATATGTTTGTCTCACTTGTAAATGACTTACAAAAATCTGAATATACAAGTAATGCTCTCTCTCTCTCTCTCTCTCTCTCTATCTCTCTCTCTCTCTCATTTTCTCTCATATCTCCCATTAACTGATATCTCTTCTTTAATTATTTCTCTCATGTTGTTTACTTATTCAATTGTTCTTCATCTATTTCTTCATCTAATTTATAACACGTTATCAACACGATCGCATGTAAGTAGAGATGATCCTCCGATGGGTGATTTACTTACATCATAATATTCTGGATGTATATATATTTCTGTATACAAGATGGCCTATGCCGTCAACGGATATATATATATATATATATATATATAGTTATGGATTTATTTATTTATTCAGTTTAAATATTCAGTATTTATTTTTATGCAATATATGAGACTGACTTATACTGTGTCTCGGGACTGGTTTATACTGTGTCTCTAGATAAACTGTTTAAATATTCAGTATTTATTTTTATGCAATATATGAGACTGGCTTATGCTGTGTCTTGGGACTGGCTTATGCCGTGTCTCAGGACCGGCCTATGCTCTGTCTCTAGATAAACTGTTTAAATATTCAATATATATTTTTTTTATGCAATATATGAGACTGGCTTATGCTGTGTCTTGAGACTGACTTATGCTGTGTTTCCAGATAAACTGTTTAAACTATAGCTCTGTATTTATTTATTACGCTTTTTAATTATATTCACACTAAATTAAATTTACAATTTAATTTACAGAAAAAAGCAACTGTAAGCATGCCTAAACCTAAGGCCTGTATTATACCATTGATGATGGTAGCGAGGCTAATGAACATGATAGATCCATAACGATGGTGATACTTCGTCATCACTTACATGAAAATTTAAAAGCTTAGTATCTTACTGTCACAGAACCTGAAGATCTGTGGCAAAAGCTAAAAGATCGTTATGATCATCAGCATGATGTAACATTACCAAACGTTAGATATGAATGGCAATATTTACGATTTCAGGACCATAAATCAGTTTTTGAATATAATTATGCTTTGTTTAGAATCACCACAAGGTTGAAATTATGTGGTGAAGAGGTATCTGAAAAGGACATGTTGGAAAAGACTTTAATAACTTTCCATGCCTCAAACATAATATTACAACAGCAATATTGAGAACACAGATTCTCAAAATATTCAGAACTGATTGCATGCCTTTTAGTAGCAAAAAAAAAAAAAAAAAACAATGAGATACTAATAGAAAATCACAGATCACACCCGACTGGTTCTATAACATTCCTAGAAGTGAATGCCAATACCGTCGGATATCGTGGTCGTGGCCATGGAATCGTGGATATGATCGTAATTCTGATCGTGGCCATGGTAACAGTCATAATCATGATCACGGTCGTGGTTATGGTCGTAATCCTAGCCAGGGTTGTGGTCATAGTTTTAAAAGAGGGAGTGGTAATCTTGGATCAGATGGTTATAATCAAAACACTCAGCATAAGTGGAATGTTTATGAGACCAAATAGTATAAGGGAAAAAATGTTCAAAATAGGCCTAATGTAAATGACAGTGTTTGCTTTAGGTGTATCTGTTATAATCATTGGTCAAATGAATGTAAAACACCTAAACACCTAGTGGATTTGTATCAAACATCGATCAGTGGAAAGAGAAAGAAACCTGAAACTCATTTCATTGAAGATTCATATCCTAGAGATATTACACATCTCAATGTTACAGATTTCTTTCCAGACCCAAAAGACATGCGGCTGCTTCAATTGGTAATGAGAATGTCCATACCAATTAAATACTACTTACAGTAGTAGTATTCTATTAATTTGTTCATGTAAAATATTTCCATATGCAATAATATACTTTTGAATCACTTTGTCTGATATGTATTTTATTTTTCTTTATGAAGCATACAAAATGAATCCAAACGATAAATTGGGGGTTATTGAAAAGCTAGAAGCAGAAGATATATGTTTAGTTGATTGCAACAACTCATACATTCTGCAGAGTCAGAAATATTTTATAAATTTAACTTTACTCAGAGCAAATGTTAATAAAGTATCAGGTCCAGCGGATTTGGCAGAACCACGATATTGTTATCAAACAATACTAAAATATGTATCGATGATGCATTATATTCAAGTAGATCCAGAACAAAGATATACGAAGGAATGAATATCATATTGAAACTATGAATAAAGATAATATTGAATATCTGTGCATTACATCTCATGATTCACCCCAGAAACTCATTATAGAAAAGCTATGTGCTTTATCTTCTGGATTACATTACACTATTATCAAAAGTGTAGAAGTTTATGTAGTTGTAAATCAAAAATTCTTAGATCCAAAAATGTTTGTACTTTGGCATGACCGTCTCGGTCACTCAGGATCTATAATGATGTGTAGAATCATTGAGAATTCTCATGGGCATCTATTAAAGAACCAGAAGATTTTTTTATCCCATGAGAATTTATGTATTGCATGTTCCCAAAGGAAATTAACAATAAAACCATATTTTTCTAAAGTTGGTTTTGAATCCCTGTCATTTTTACAAAGAATTCAAGGGGATATATGTTGACTTATTCATCCACCAAGTGGACAATTTCATTATTTTATAGTTCTAGTTGACGCATCTGTCAGATGGTCACATGTATGCTTATTCTCGTTGTACCTTATTTCGAATTGTTTCTCTCTCATGATTTGTATTATTTGCTCCGGTGTATCTAAAATTCTCTTTAGTTCCTCTGGCGCATATCCCGCAATTTGACATCTATAAGCTACTCTTCTCAAAATGCATCCATATAAAGTAGCTAACACTCTTTCGGGCTTTAGATCCTGCATCCTCGTGTTGAAGACAGTAAACATGAACCTTTCATGGAGAGGCCCCCTTTGTCGTAATTCGTCCCCCAATTCATTGGTTGCACAAATAGCAGGTATGTTTCGAGTCTTTGTGAATACAGATTGATACTTGGAGTCAAGCTTACACTCTTGCCCGTCGAGTATTCTGAGTAAGGTACTGTGATACACCTGTCCTGCCTCGGTAAGGTTATTGGAAAAAGAATCTTTCGGAGGTTCCTTGAATTCATCAATGACCCACAAGTCGAAAAAGTCGTGTGCGTCTGTGAAGTCTTTCACCCTCGTTCCTGCGAAGTAGGTTCTTATAATTTCTGCTATCTGCTTAAAGAGTAGTGATTTCTGTGAGCTCGGCTTCCCTTTTATACACAGTTGCTTTGCTTTTAGTGACCTTGGAAAGATTAGATTAATGGCGAGCCATTCCAGATAAAGATATTTTTCTTTGAGTTCCTCAATATCGTACTCTTGTGGGTACCCCTTATCTTTTAGGTACCTAGTTAACTCCTGTAAAGGGTCTCTTTCTATCTGTTCAATGACCTTTATATCGTGGAATACCTTTTTTAAATTTTGGTATCTTTTTAGATTCTCTGCTCTTAAGATTGGGTCCTTGTACACGTCCAATCATTGTTTATTCTCTTTGAGTCTGGTATAAATCTGATCGGTTATTTCTTGGTTTTGATGAGATACTCTTCTATGTCTCCTTACTAGGTCCATTGTGTACTGCCCCCATAGGAATGGTTTTTTATCGTCCTTAGTTACATAGGCGCATATGGTTCCCCAAGCCTTGTGAAATTTAACAGAACATTGGGCCCCGTCGAACTCTTTGAATTGGTTCCTTAGTAGGTTTGTAACGGTATTTCTGGAGGCATCGGTGCTTTGTATCCCTATATGAAAGTGGAATCCCCCGTTTTGATGTTTCTCTTTTGCTACTATTATGGCGCTGCACCTTAGGACCTCTGTAATTCTTTCTACGCAACCTTTGGGAGTAATACCTTTTCTTTTTTCCGCTTCGGCATGAGATAGTGTGAGCAGGATGTAGGGGCGTAGAGTGGCCCTACTCACTTTTTTTTTTTTTACATCTGTGTTAAGCATGTTCCACTTTATCTTTCGGTTTCCCTCACCTCTTACATTTCTGCAGAGTTTCCGTTCAAAATGCCCCTTTTCTCCTGTTTATCCGTAAAAATACATGGGATTATTTGCCTTTTTTTATATATAAACTTCCTTTTTATTATCAACACGTAATGTTGCTTTTGCAAGATTACTTGCACAGATTATTAGGTTTTGGGCTCATTTTCTTGATTATTTAATTAAATCTATACGTCTTGATAATGCTGATGAATTTACTTCCAATGCATTTGATGAATATTGCAAAGTGGCTAGGATTGACGTTGAACATCCAGTTCCACATGTTCATACTCAGAATGGATTAGCAGAATCACTCATTAAAAGTGTCCAGATAATTGTGAGGACGTTATTATTATGAACGCAATTACCAATTTCTGTATGAGGGCATGTCATTTTACATGCTACTGTATTAATCCGGCTTCGGCCCATTGCTTAGCATCAGTAGTCACCAGTACAACTTGTACCTGATCATCAACCAGATATATCTCATTTACATACATTTGGGTGTGCGGTATATGTCCCAATTGTACCAACAAAAAGAACTAAAATGGGACCCTAAAGGTGTTTGGTTGGTCTTGATTCACCATCAATTATTAGATATCTGAAACCTTTGGCTGGTGATCTTTTTATAGCACGTTTCGCAAATTGTTATTTTGATGAGACAAATTTCTCATCATTAGGGGAAAGGAAAATTTCTTCTGAAGAGAAGCATGAACTTTCCTAGAAAGTTCCTAGTCTAATTAATTTAGACCTATACACATCTCAATGTGAGAATGAAGTAGGTAAGATAATACATCTTCAAGCAGTAACGAATTAATTACCAGGTGCATTTACAGATGCTACTAGGGTAATAAAATCATACATCCCAGCTATTAATGTACAAGCACGAGTGATTGTTCCAGAAAAACAATCTAAATAAATGATAGCAAAATAATCATCTAATGCACGCCAAAAGCATGGTAGATCATTTTACTCAAAAGATATTGTTCATCGAAAAACGAAAATAAATAAATCCACTTTCTCTAAGTTAACTCCAGAAGAGTTAAATGTTTCTGAAGGGACACAAGTTACTAGTGTGAAAAAAAATCCCATGTGGGGGAAGGATTCTCTGAAGAGATACAAGGATGTAGAAATGAGGAAATTTCTATAAATTATACAAGAGAATTGTGGAATCGTGAAAAAACAATCATCGATGATGTGTTTTTATACACAGTGGCAACTGAAATTATAAATGATGATTATGAACCTCATAATCCCGATGATTGTAGACAAATGTCTGATTGGCCTAAATGGAAGCAATTCAAACAGAATTGACTTCATTGGCCAAACGTGAAGTATTTGGATCAATAATCCAAACGCTTGAAAACGTCAAACCTATTGGGTACAAATGGGTTTTTATATGGAAACGTAATGAGAAAAACGAGGTCGTAAGATATAAGACACGACTCGTAGCACATGGTTTCTCACAGAGACCTGGCATCGATTTTGATGAAACATATTCACCAATGATGGATATAATCACGTTTCGATTTCTAATAAGCATGGCTGTCTTGGAAAGACTTGAAATGCGTCTAATGAACGTTGTGACTGCTTATTTATATGGTTCACTAGATTCAGATATTTACATGAAAATCCTTGAAGGGTTTAAAATACCAGAATCATGTAACTCAAGACCTCGTAATTTGTATTCGATAAAATTACAAAGGTCCTTGTATGTATTAAAACAATCTGGACGGATGTGGTACAACTATTTCAGTGAATATCTGATAAAAGAAGGATATATTAATAATCCTATATGTCCATGTGTTTTCATTAAGAAATCAGAATCTGTATTTGTTATCGTAGTAATTTATGTTGATGATATGAATTTAATTGGAACTCCTGGAGAGCTTCAGAAAACTGTTGAATACTTGAAAAATGAATTCGAAATGAAAGATCTGGGAAAGACAAAATATTGTCTAGGCCTTGAGATCGAGCATGGATCAAATGGAATACTTGTCCATCAATCAGCATATAATGAAAAGATTTTAAAAAGATTTCATATGGATAATGCTCATCCATTAAGTAATTTTATGGTTGTTAGGACTCTTGATCCTAAAAAGGATCATATCTTAATGCAATTGGTGCTTTATTATATTTGGCTTAGTGTACTAGACCAAATATTGCATTCTCTGTGAATGTACTAGCTAGATTTAGCTCAGCACCAACTCGAAGGCATTGAAATGGAATCAAGCATCTTCTCCGTTACCTTAGTGGAACAAAGGATTTAGGATTATTTTATACAAAGTCTAACAATTTTTTAGGTTTACTTGGTTATGTCGATGCCGGATATCTGTCTGATCCCCACAAAGTTCGTTCACAAACGGGATATGTTCTTACATATAATGACACAACAATATCATAGCGCTCCACGAAACAGACTTTGGTTGCTACATCATCTAATCATTTTGAAATCATCGCACTTCACGAAGCAAGTCGAGAATGTGTTTGGCTAAGGTCAGTTATTCATCATATTTAAAATACTTGTGGATTTTCATTATCTACAAAAATGCCAACACAAATATTTGAAGATGATGTGGCTTGCATTGCTCAAATTAGGGGGGATATATTAAAGGAGATAGAACCGAACATATTTCTCCTAAATTCTTCTATACTCATGAGCTTCAACAGAGCCGACAAATTGATGTTAAGCAAATATGGTCTACAAATAATCTTGCAGATCTGTTTACTAAATCATTGCCTACATCAACTTTTGAGAAGCTAGTATATGGAATAGACATGCGTTGACTTTCTAAATTACAAGATTAAAAGCTGAAGTTTTATGAGGGGGAGCGTTCAATCATGGGGAGAAAAGTTTTGAATGGACATATGAGCACTATACTCTTTTTCCTTTCGATCTGGTTTTATCCAACTGGGTTTTCCTAACAAGGTCTTTAATGAGATAGTTTTTAATGTCCAACCCCACTAGATTCAGAAGGTTATTGTATGTATTTTAACAAGGTTTTGTCACATTGGGTTTTTCCTAGAAAATTACAATTCAAGTGGTGGAAAATCCAATGGACCCACCGAGGGGGAGGGGGGGAAGGGAGTGGTTTGGTGGGGGTATTATAATATCAATCCAAGTTGCCACGTGGTCAAGTGTTTGCTTATATATATGTTTGTCTCACTTGTAAATGTTACAAAAATTTGAATTAACAAGTAATGCTCTCTCTCTCTCTCTCTCTCTCTCTCTCTCTCTTGTTTTCTCTCTTATCTCCCATTAACTGATATCTCTTCTTTGATTGTTTATCTCATGTTGTTTACTTATTTAATTGTTCTTCATCTATTTCTTCATCTAATTTATAACATGTTAAACAATATTGGCTCATCAAAACGTGCTCTCATATATGAATTAATATATCAATGGAAATAATTCTAAATCGAAGAGGATTAATCACCAGCACCTCCTTGATGTTTCTTTTAAATTAAATTAATGGAAAATATTAGAATGCCGATTTAATAGTTTAGTTAATTATATGTAATAATAATAAAATAAAAATGTTGTATATTTACTCCAAATCTTTGTTATATGATATCATTATACCCAAATTTTCTCTGGTGAGCACACAACTTATAAAATACTTATAGCACAAGTGTCACACCATCAACTTTTTAAATTATCAACCAATTATCAACTATAAATGGTTGTAACACATGGCAAAAGTGATGATGTGGCACTTATACTTTTAAATTATCAACAAATTATCAACCACAACTGGTTGTATGCACATGACAAAAGTTATGATGTGACACTTGTGCTATAAATATACTATAAGTTATGTGCCTACTAGAGAAAAGCTGTCATTATACCAAGTGATGACTTAAATAATAAAGCTTTTATTAATTAGACATATGTAACTCCGCATATCATGTTAAGGAGGCATAATCACTTAATTAATTAAAAAAAAATTATTTTTAATTAAGCTTTGTATGCTGTTAAAAGGGTTTAAGAATAAAGGTACCGTCTATAAATATGATAAACACACCCATATTTGAACAAAAAAAATTTAATAATAAAAATATCCTAAAAGAAATTTATCAATAAGGATAAATTAATTTAATTAATAGTAAACCAAATACTATGTACACCCCTTAATTACAATCATATTTCTTTATTAAAAAAAAAAAAAACCTTAATTCTATTTCAAGTATCAAAATCTCCTATTATCATATAACAAATTAATGGAAATTTTTTTTTCAGAGGACTCTGATCGTACAGAGGTATGTTTTTTTTTTTTTTTTTGGTTATGAACTCTATCGATAAACAAAAAATAGAAGTAATTTTTTTTTTAAAAAAATAGTATATATCGTTGTGTATCGAGGAGATCAACAGTGGTATGAGGATGTGAAATCTATTGTAATAGATATCAGACACTTGATTATTATTAACATGGACGATGCTTGAGATTTGTAAATGTTGAAAAGATATTTGATGCAATTGTTGATGACAATTAACTTACTATGACTGTATAGTGTTTTCGAGTCTGGAGAACTTCAAAATTTATTATTTGTGAAATTGAGTGTGTTAATAACTTAAGAGGGCTTATAAATAAATTGTATTAAAATGAATACATTCACTTAAATAAGGGTAATATTGGCATTAAGATGGGTGCTTGTAGTAATGATTTAATTTTAAATTTTAGACATGGGTGTACTTATAAATATGAGTGTGCTTATCATATTTATGAGTGGCTCCACACCCTAAGAATAATATTTAATCCTAAACATATAATTAAGTTACGATCAATAACTTGCTCTTAAATCCTAAATGCACATGGGTTTGGGGTTGGTGATTCGTGATTGTCATGGTAATGTGTTGGCATCAGGGGCTCAACTGTTGGAGGTGGATTATTTACCTAGGGTAGCAGAAGCTATTACGGTTCTTATGGGCATTATTTTTGCTATGGAAACAAGCTTGACTCCAACAATTATTGAAACAGATGCCCTGGGTGTGGTGGATTTAGTGAATAATGAGTGTTCTATCTTTGCTGAGATTGGCTTGATTATTCAAGATATCAAGGATAATTTAAGGAATGCTAGTATTGGGTAAGTTAATTTTGTTCCAAGAAAGGCGAATATTGTCACCGATGCCCTCTCGAGTCTTAAAAATGGCTATGATTTTAGATGAGGATCGTTTCTGGATAGAGAGCTACCCTCCGAGTGTGTAGAGAGTGGTTTTTGAGGATCATCTTGACTTGCTTGTTACATGGTGTTGTTTTCCATAAAAAAAAAAAAAAGAAAAAGAAAAAATGAAAATCCTAAGTGCTCATGGAGCATAATACTTTTTATTTAAAATTTGACACCAAACAAATCAAGGGTTTGTTGAGATCTATCGAGATGAAACATTATATGCACGACCGAGATATCTACTCCAAAAACTAGTTTGTATGTAGTGGAAATAGGAGGAAATAACACTCTTTTTATGTGGACTTTTAAAAGTAATATTAGTTTCATAAATTAAGTTTAAATGACACCGATAGACAAAAACTATACTCATCTCCTTTTATTACGTTTTTGTCAAGTTTTGGGTTTTTTTTTTTTTTTTTTTCTCTTGAAAACCTCCATTGATAGAGGACCTCCACTAATCGAGATGGAACATACCCTCTAAAGACCTCTATTAGAGGTCAAAATTGACTTCCATAGGAGGTCGATGAAGAAGATGCACCAAAAAAGTTTAAAAATTTTCATTTTTGTCCAATAAATCTCGGAAATTGCAAATATACTTAAGAAGTCTCAGAAATTACAAAATAAGTCTCTGTAATACAAAATAAGTCTAGGAAACACCAAAATATATCTCGAAAACACCAAAATAAGTTTCGAAAAAAAAAAAAATGGTTCGAGCCTTATTTGTGTGAGTGTGTTTTAAAGGTATTTTTGTCAGATCCACATTTTAAATGCTATTAAAACTTAAGTTATTACGTTGATCATTGTTAAAATTCACTCTTTAAAGAGTGTTATTAAATTTTCGAACCGTTTTTATATATCTATATATCTAATATATTCTAACAACACTAGTAAGAAAACTCATCGCCCGTATTTATAAAATGGGCTTTAATATGACACAGACCAGCCACCGGTCTACCATTGACGTGAAAAGGGCGGTCACATGTGCCAGAAGTAGAGATTCGCCGCGTTAATTTTATTTAGATAATAATTAATTACCTAACAAGTAATTTAACTACGTACACGTCAAGTTTCTCTTTCTCTTGTGCAAGTCCATAGAGATAAGAGTACTGAAAATTCCAAACAACACTGATATAGATATATAGAGAGCTAGGTAGGAATTCATAGAAGGATCCACACGCCAGTACCCCTTTATCATAAATGACAAAAGGTTCATTAACGAGAGAAAGCTAAATACTTATGTATAAGATTAAATATTTAAATTCCTTGAGTGACCATTCTCTATTTCTTGAAGCATATAAGTGTTGATTGTTTAAATAGGTGAAAGATATATTATTGAAATTCAAGTAAACTCTTGTCTTATATAATTCTATTGAATAAATCACTACAAGAAAATTATACAATTCTTGACGGTTAAAAACTGTTAAGAAGGAATTTTTATTAATTTTTATTTATTTATACACCATCATCGCCCGTCTCCGTTCTGACCACCGCCCCGGCCCCCCATCCTAAGGAATTTTTATTAATTTTTATTTATTTATACACCATCGCCGCCCGCCTCTGTTTTGACAGTGTTTTCTCGAGAGCATATCGACCTTGATGCGACCTACCTTCCAAGTGGCCTTGAAGTCGCTTTTTAACGCCGAGAATTCAGTATTTTCTTATCCAAAACAACGTAGCTTCATTTGGACCATATATTTACTTCATCTTCTTCCCCATTTCGATCTAGAACTCCAAAATTCCAGATTTTTGAGAGAGGAAGAGTTCCTTAGTGAGAGAAGGTTCAAGAAACCATCTTTAACTCACCAAACCCTAAAACCTATCTTCATCTTGCATCTCTAGCATCATTCAAGCATGAGTTATTATTAATATCTTTACTTGGTAAATAGAACAAACATATCAACTCATTTATTGTTCTATTTCATCAAGACATGTCTTTTATTACTTAGGTTAGCAAATCTTCACATTAATTGCATATCTAGTGAAGTTATGACATGTTTGAGGTTTGTTTGTGATAGTTTGCATGATTAAGTTGTTTTGCCTAAATAGCTAAGCCATAAATATTCATGTATGATTAATTGATGATTAGGTTCGCTTTGTGCATCTAGTCAAGTTCATTTATGTTTATGTGAGTTGTATTTGATAATTAGGTTGGTAGAATCTTTCTACAACCAATTGAGACCTCATGTATGGGCATGTAGACATTGTTTGATAACTAGATTGTTAAATTGCATTATAACATCTAGTTAGACATTTTGTGTGTGGTCTTAAACATTATTACATTTCAACCTTATTGTTATATTCACTTAGACTTTTAATTCTCTTCAATGAGTCAAAATCTTATGACTTATGGGTGAAGTTGCACAACCAAGGGTTGGTTGGCAAGCATTGCCAAGTATCGCTTTAAAAGGCATGCGGGTAGATTAGGGGTGCTCACCCCAAGAGTAGTGAATTGGGGGATATCACTAGGATTGAACCAAGAGTGGTAAGTGGTAGTGTCCATAGCCTGAGGTTGTCGTGAGTGAGAGTCCGAGTATCACTTGAGGGTGTAACCGTCTTTTCATATAGTGTATTGTTGTGGCTTAAGTGGTTAGTGTATCTAGTATTGTGGTTTTTCCTTGTTGAAAAGACGGTTACACTCTCAAGTGATAGGGTGTAACCGTCTTTTTATATAGTGGATTGTTGTGGCTTAAGTGGCTAGTGTAGCTAGTCTTGTGGTTTTTCCTTGTTTTAGACACGTTAATATATTTTCAGCAAAGCCATGAAGAGAGGAGGAAAATAAATAGATTGAAAGGAAAAAGAGAAGAAATTTGTTGGTTGAATAATGGAAAATGAAGAAAAGAGCAGCTGGATAACACAGAAGAGAAGAAGGAGAAAACGCAGAGGAGAAATTTGTAGAGTGTGATTTGTGAAGAGAGAGGAATTTCTGATGTGGCAATATTGGTGTTAGGTTTATAAACACTACTAGAAAAACTTTAATAGATGACATTTTTTTTTCTTTTTATGACAATTTTAAAAAACTATTATAAGTTTTTTTTTTTTTTTTTTTTTTTCTTGACAATTTTTATTTTTGACAGTTAAAAACTGTTAACAAATGTTTATAATTTTTTTAAAAATTATAATTATTTAATATTTAATTAAATAACATATTTAATATTTATAATAACCACCTCCCTCACTGCCGGACCACCACCGCCGGCCACCCATCGCCGTTATAAGTTTTTTTTTTTTTTTTTTTTCTTGACAGTTAAAAACTGTCAAGAAATATTTATAATTTTTTTAATTCTTTTTAATTATTTAATATTTAATTATAATATTTAATTAAATAATATTTTATATATATTTATAATAACCACCTCCCTTACCGCCCGCTGTCGCCACCAACCGCCGCTGGCCACCCACTTTTGATAATAATGACAATTAATTGTCATTAGTTGGAATTGAACTTGAGATCTTAAGTCAATAGTTGGAAGTCCTTAACACTTAACTATAAGACTTGATGTGATTCCATCGGAATATGGATTCCACCATTTTAGTGGAATGAGCATTCCATTCAAAAACAAATGGAATGCATATTCTATTCCAAACTAAAATTTATATTCTATAAATACCCTCATATGCCCCTACTCCATTCTATAAATACCCTCCTTTCCAAAAATAATAGATTATTATATATTATATTAATGATATATAAATATATATTATATTATTATAATATATATAGCGATATATAAACATATATAATATAATATATTCATATATTATATTATTATATAAATTATATATAAAATATATATTATTACATATATTATATATAATATATATAATATTAATATATATTATTATATAATATATATAATATTAATATATATTATATAATATATATTATATATAATATGAATATTATATATTATATTATATATATTAATATTATATATATTATATAATATAATATTATATATTATATATTATATTATTATATTATTATATATATATTACATATTATTATATTAAATAATATATATTATATATTTATATTATATAAATGTATTATTATATATATTATATTATTATAGAAATTATATATAAAATATATATTATTACATATATTATATATAATATATATAATATTAATATATATTATATAATATATATTATATATAATATGAATATTATATATATTAATATTATATATATTATATAATATAATATTATATATTATATATTATTATTATATTATTATATATATATTACATATTATTATATTAAATAATATATATTATATATTTATATTATATAAATGTATTATTATATATATTATATAAACTAATATATATATTATTATTATATACAATATAAATTATATATATATATTATTATATGTATTATATAATATATATGTATTATATATTATATATTATATAAATATATTATTATATATATAATATAATATATATTATTAAAATTATATATAATATATATTATTTATATTTATATTTATATTTATATATATATATTATTATATGTATTATATGTATTATATGTATTATATAATATATATATATATATATAAGTATTATATATTATATAAAATAATATAAATATTATTATTATATATACTATAAATTATATATATATATATATTATTATATGTTTTATATATTATATAAATATATTATTATATATATAATATAATATTTATTATTAAAATTATATATAATATATATTATTTATATTTATATTTTTATATATATTATTATATGTATTATATGTATTATATAATATATATATAAGTATTATATATTATATGTATATATATATATTATGTAAAATAATATAAATATTATTATTATATATAATATAAATTATATATATATTATTATATGTATTATATAATATATATATGTATTATATCTTAAATATTATATTATATATATATATATATTATATTAATATATTAAATAATATATATTATTTAAATATATTATTATATATATATAAGATAATATATATTATTAATATTATATATTATATATTATTTATATATATATTATATATATATATATAATATGTATTATATATTATAAATTATTTAAATATATTGTTATATATATTGTATAATATAATATATATTATAAATTATATAAATTATATACATTTATATATATATATATATATTATATGTATTATATATAATATATATGTATTTTATATTATATATTATATATTATTATATTAAATAATATATAAATATATATAATATACTTTTATATTTTATTATTATTATTATCTATAATATATCATGTTATTATGAATATTTTATAATTAGGGGTATTTTGGTCAAAATACATTTTACTCTATTCCATTCCGTTGTTAATCAAACAAAATAATACCGATTTAGAGACTAATTCTAAAGTTCCAACTAAATAAAAAAGCTCAGTTTTTTTTTTTTTTCCTTTCCATTCTCATTCTCATTCCAATTACCATTCCGATTACCATTCCACCATATAATCAAATGTGACTATAGAGTATTGACCAATAACTCGACTATATATGTTTAAAAAAAATATAATTTTCTTAAAATTTTCAATATATATTTTTTAATATATGTCTATCGTAGAAATTAGAATTTTGATTAATCGAATAAATTTAAATTTATCTAGCAAGGTTTTTTTTTTTTTTTTTTTAATTTTTATTTCTAACAACTCATATAGGTTATATACAAATATTGTTCATTTGTTAACATATCAAGTCTTGTATTGAAGTGGTAAAGACTTACAACTTTTGATCTGAGGTCATAGGTAACAATTGTTATCAGCATTCTATTTTCTTGGAGAACTCTTTTGCTCATCCCCCTTGAATGGGGGTGAGCAAAAATAGACTCATTTTTTTATAATTAAAATTAGTGATGTGTTGAAATTTGAATTGTTGGTCGTGCCAACTCACCTCTTACCTCAAAAGTACTAAAGTTTCTCGATTCGGTGCAGTGTATTTAAAAATTATTTCTTCCAAGTAAGTTGAACTCCAATTAGAGAGAGATGGAAGTTAATTACCATGAATGGATGGTACGTGGTCCAATTTCTTAAAAGTTGCTATGGCAAGCTTCCCTCCCTGTCCTGCTGCGAGCGTGTGAGGGTCAGCCATGTCGAATGTGTCTGCCCTCTCGTTACGCCCAAGTTGGCTGCTCTTATTGATCTCAACTGCGCCATCCGTTTCATCGAAGGTTGCGGTCGACGAGTCCCTCGCCACTTCAAGTGTGGAAGTAATTAAGCTCACCTCATCTCCTACATATATATTTATGTCCTTGTATATCATGCATTATTATTATCTTATTAGTTTGCTGACATTAATATTATTTCTTGTAATTTGTTATATAGGTATCACAACTCCATGAAAGTGATCAATGTTGCTGCCTTTTATTACAATATTGCACAAACTGATCAGTAAATTTATATATTTTCTATGTGATTGACGTACGAGAAATATTATACGATGTAGCTTTATAAAATTATCTATAGTCGTCATTTATATTATAATTAAGTTGTATTAGATTATTTACATGAATAAAACTGAGTTCTGAATTTTATAATTGCAAGTCCTTGCCTTTAAATCCATCTCTTCATTAATTAATCTTGTATTTAGCTTTGGTGATTGAGTGCTTAACAAGCTTGAATCGTCCATACGACTTCTCAGTGCCTGATTCAGTTCAAATTGACTTCTTGAAGGCCTTCGTCAACGCAATAATTGTATATAGTTTCACAAGAGAAAAATTATCTTTATTTATTTTTATTTTTTATTATTATTTTTTTTAGTTCGCCTAATCCTCATGACATATAAGTATTGTAACGAATGTGTTGTTAAAATGTGATTGGTTTCAGGAAAAAGAAGAGGTAAAGAGCTGATCCAAATCCAAAAATTAAATATACCGTTGACGAGGATATTCATTTTATTATACAAAAATTAAATACAACTAAAAACGATAAGTGACAAGATGAGGTTGTTTCGTTGGTAAACCACTCACCACTGTACCATGAGATTGCGGATTCGAGTCAGAATCCCTTAAAAAAAAAAAAAAACCCGAATTTATGTAATACTTCAAAAAAGAAGAAAGCGAGAAGTGATATATTTATGATTTGCAGTTTTAAATTTCAATACATTTATATTTTGAATTATTACAAATTATTCAAAAAAAAAAAAAAATTACAACTTTGGATAATTCAAACCTATAATCTAATTGGTTTAGGTTTTTTCATTTATTTTTTATTTATTATTTTTGTTTTTATTTTTTAAATACTACAATAGTTCAGGATTTAGGAAATGTGACAGACTCGAACCTAGGTGTAAAGGGCAAACCATCGGTCCAACCTTATTAACTCTTATATTTATAATATTCGTAACTATTAAATTTATTTGAATTTTTATATGTAATTTTTTGTTTTATTTGAATGAGTATGTTTTAGTAAATAATTTTAGTTAAACAAAATCAAACGAAAGAAAACAAGGAAAAATTGTGGATCAAGAGAAATGTGGGAAATGAGGGATGTGTATACCTCCCGCCCCCAAACTGGATAGAGATGGGGGAATCGATAATCATCATTTTTCCAATTGTCATCTCTACCCTTAGGGGTAAAACCTTTACGATCTCAACGGAGAACTCAACCCTCGTATTGCGCTTGCTTTATAACATTACTAATTCAGGTTTCATAACACAATATTATTGAGGATTGAGAGAAATGTGGGAAATGAAGAGAAAATGGAGGGGTATATGGGGGGATACCACCCTAAAACTCCCGCATCCCCATTTTTCCCAAACGGGAAAACAGGGAGGGATGGGGGAAGATTTTGTGAATATTGGGGATGGGGATGGGGATGGAGAAATCGATATCCATCGCTATATATTTCTCTATTTGTCGTCCCTACCTTGTGGGGTAAAACCTCTATAAACTCATTGGAGAACTTAATCCCCGTATTACGTCTGCATAATGCACTATTACTGATTTAGGCTATACAGTGCAACAAGAATTTCACCAACTTTTTTTTCTCTGGTTTTTATAATTTCTGTGGATGGATTTGAGAAAAAGATGATGGAGCTAATCAAGGCAAATAAAACCAATTATTAATCTAGACGATCGAGGGGTCAATTCTTTCGCCTAAATTCCATCCCCACCTAACCTAATATATATATATATAAATATATTTATGGTATATAATTCAAACTTTATTGGTATTCATGTAATCATCACATGCCTTAATTTTTTCTTATAAACAAATTCCACAATGGAAATTTCCTGGCTTCCACCACTGCCATCCGCGGGGTTTTAAGAATTTATTTATTTATTTATTTATTTTTTAATTATTACAATAAATTCGACTAAAGGAATTTTGAGAGTTGTTAGAACATCTTCAACGGTTCTTCAAGGAGACTCCTTTATTTAAGGATGTATGTTATTGCAAAAGACTATTAAAGGAGTATGTGCTCCAACAATACTCCCTCAAGTGACCACTTTAATAATTTTTTATTATTATTTAAATGTTAGATATTGTGTTTAATAAATATTATATATTGTTTGTCAATTATGATAGGTGGAATCCACTTTAAAATTATTGTAAAACACATTAACAAAAGCACCTCCTCCCTGGACACATGTCAAGTGCTAGGGAGGGAGGTAATGCTTACCCACAAAAATGTGGGTGAGATAAAATGCACTCCACTTTAAGGGAGTCTGAAAATACCCCTTAATTAAGGGAGTGAACTCCTCCAGAATACAATTAAAGGAGTTATTTAGAGATTTATTTTAGCTACAAAAATACATCTACTCCCTTAATTAAACTAAGGGATGTCTTTAAGGGAGGCTGTCGGAAATGCTCTTAATTCTTTCATAAGTTAATTTATTTTTCTCCATATATCTTGTTTATAATAAAACGATTACTATTTTTCATGTGAATTTTTTCCCATTGTCAATCTTTCAATTAATTAAATAGACTATTATTCCAACATATATGTGACTATATATTACTTTTCCAATTCCAATGTAGCTATTGTTTGTGTCATAAACATTTCAAACTAAACACAATGTAAGAGCATCTCTAATGCTGTGCGAAAATATTGTGACAATGCTAAAATTTAGCACAGTGTGTAAAAGTCATCCACCAACGCAGTGTCAAATAATGTGCTAATTAAATTTGGCACATCAATAAATGCTCATTTTTTGATTATAAAAATACAATTATATATATATATATATATATATTAAATGAAATAATAAATGTATTAATGGAACTTTACATTGGAGCATTAAAAGAAATAATGAATACATTAATGGTAAGCGTTTACTTTTATAATTTTAATTAATAAAATAATAAAAATAACATTTTAAATAGAATTGTGCATTAGAGCACAATGTTAAATTGATGTCCCAAATATAGTATTTTACTCTTTTTTTGTGCCAAATTTGGCTAACATCAACTGCCACATTTATCTAAAAGTAATAGCTTGATTTTGAGATACCGTCAATGACTCCCAAGAATGTAGCTCAATCGATAGATAGATGAACTTGGGAATTGGGTTAATGACTCTCCAAGTCAGCGGCTTGTATCTTATCAATGATAAAAAATGCTTCAAAATAAATAAATAAATAAATAAGTGGATAGATAGATAGATAGATAGATAGATAGATAAATAAATAAATTAATTAATTAAAAAAAAAAAAAAAACAGCCTGATTCGGATTGTATATATTTACTTGTAATATTCATAACATAATCTTAACTTATGGTCAATATATTGGGTCATATATTAGGGTGTAAAATTTTGTCATACATCAGTATTAGAGCTAGGGTCCTTGAGAAATTCAAGGTCACGAGTTCGAATGATAGTAATGATAGATAGATAATGTAAAAAAATAAAATAAAAAAAAAGATTTGATTTCAATTATCGCAGTATTACAATTTGATGATATGATATGATATGATTTTGATGATCGAACTAGTACGATTTAGTACAAATATTTAAACATTATTTCTCCTAGTGAGTTAAGCTCCAATTAGAGAAAGATGAAAGTTAATTGCCGTGCATGGATGCGTACATGCGTGATCCAAATTCCAAAATCCAAATTCTTAAAAGTTGCTAAGGACATGACATAACACCTCGAAGAAGAACGACCAAAAAATGAAGCAGTAAGCTGGTTAATAACAGGCCAAAAGGCAAAAACTATTGAAAAGTCAAAGAAAAACACCACTAAATTCTTCCATCGAGACGAATATATGGAAAAGGGAAGTGTATCCACGGGCCTACGAAGCTCCATCCACTATATATATAATATGTTATGCAGACAGGCATTGTATTTGTGTGAGAGAAGAGAAAGAAATTAAAGATGGGAAACAGCAAGGGGAGGACGACATCACTGGGTTTGATGGTTTTAGTAGTTTTTGTAGTTGCTGTGGGAAATTGGGAGGTGAAGATGGCAGGTGCAACGCTTAGTGCAGCCCAGTGCAAGGAAGAGAGGAGGATTGGTCTCAATGAGTGCAAGCCTGTACTCTATGGCAAGCTTCCCTCCCCGTCTTGCTGCAAGCGTGTGAGGGTCACCCATGTCGAATGTGTCTGCCCTCTCGTTACGCCCAAGTTGGCTGCTCTTATCGATCTCAACCGCGCCATCCGCCTCATCGAAGGTTGCGGTCGACGAATCCCTCGCCACTTCAAGTGTGGAAGTAATTAAACTCACCTTATCTCCTGCGTATATATAATTGTAATCTTAATTAATTTGTATATACTCTTTTATGTCCTTCTTTATCATGCATTATTATTATCTAATTAATTTGCTGACTTTAATATTCTTTCTTGTAATTTGTTATATAGGTATCACAACTCCATGAAAGTGATCAAGTTGCTGCCTTTTATTACAATATTGCACAAAGTGATATATATATGAAAATTTTCAAGTCAACGCGTCCTGATATAACTTCATCAGTGCGTTGGATGTAGACCATTAAATATACATGCTTTGACTAAAAGTGTGTGCACTTGTCAAAACTTCTCCATAATTTATGGTCTACATGCAACGCACTGATGGAGTTATATTATGACGCACTGAGGAGAAAAGAACTGTAATATATATATATATATATATATATTTATAGATATATATATATATATATTTATATATATATGGGCTATACTACTTTTTTGGATCAGTAATGTTATTGGACTTTATTGGACTTTATAAGAGCCATTGGATTGAATAAAAGAAAATTAAATGGATGTAATTGAAAGGAAAAAAAAAACCTTTTAAATAACTCCTCTACCTGCAACCTTTCACACATGTTACCACATTAATATATATAATGATATTTTTTTTTTCATATCATGGTTTAGTTGTTAAGAGATACAACATTATCGTCACACTCCACGTCAAATTTGTTACAACGTTAAATTATTATTATTATTATTATTTTTTAACTGTTACTCTGTTATAACGTTAAATTGTTATAACATACATTATAATTACAATTTGTATGTGAAACTTGTTACATATTATAAATATTTTGTTACCCATATAAAATGAGTTGTTATGTTTTACTTTAATATTGTTACATGGTACATATTTATCGTTACATTCCACGTCAAATTTGTTATAACGTTAAATTGTTACCACAAACATCTTAATTACAACTTTTTACATGAAACTCGTTACATTGTACAAATATTTTGTTATCCATATTAATTGAGTTGTTACATGATATTTCAACATTGTTACAAGGTACAGTAATGTTAAATTGTTACCACAAACATCTTAATTACAACTTTTTACATGAAACTCGTTACATTGTACAAATATTTTGTTACCCATATTAATTGAGTTGTTACATGATATTTTAACGTTGTTACAAGGTACAGTTTTATTGTTACATTCTACGTCAAATTTGTTACAATATTAAATTGTTACCACTAATATCTTAATTATAATTTTTTACGCAAAACTCGTTACATAGTACGTATATTTTATAACTCATATAAAATGAGTTGTTAAATTATACAACAGAATTTTTACAAATACAGCGTTATCATTACACACCATTATAAATTTGTTACAATGTGAAATTGTTACCACAGATGTTCTAATTATAACTTTCTATGCAAAACTTGTTACATAGTATAAATATTTCTTTACCCATATAAAATTAATTGTTATATGATGCAATAGAGTTGTTACAAAATACGGTTTTATCGTTACACACCATATTAAATTTGTTTAAAATTACAACACATGTTTTAATTATAACTTTCTATGTGAAACTTGCTAACTAGTATGCATATTTTGTTACTAGTATAAAATGAGTCGTTACATGATATGATAAAATTTGTTATGAGTTATATCTTTATTGCTACATATCACGCCAATATGAAATTGTTGCTGCAAATGTCTCAATTAGATCTTTCAATGCGAAATTTGTTACATTGTACAAATATTTTGTAGGGTGGCAATTGTTGACACAATATAATATCTGCGGGTTTGAGTTGGACCTCAAATTTCTACGAGGTTTTTTTTTTTTTTTTTTTTGAAATGGAAGTAGTATTAAAGCAAAAGAACCGAACCATAAAGATATAGGGCAATCGCCTGAACTACCGACGCCACACAAGGAGAAAAGTCCTCCAACCAAAAACGGTCAGGAACAATAGACAGACCATATTTAGCAAGGCAATGAGCAGCAACATTAGCAGTCCTAGGGACAAAAAAAAATAGTTGAAGAATAAGAACCCTCCAATAAAGCCCGAATATTGCGGATGATCACACCGATTTCAAAAAAAGGATAACATCAGAGTTAATAAGATTGACCACCACCTGAGCATTAGTTTCAAAACAACAAGGCCAAATACCTAAATCATGAGCAAAAAGCGTCCCCCTGAAAACAGTCAAAGCCTCAACAATCATCGGCGAGTGATACACCACAACCACCTGCGCACTAGAGGCAAGGACACAGCTTTCAAAGTCTTTAAAGATCACCCCAACACCCACCCGATCATACCTAGAATCAATCGCAGCATCAGAGTTAGCTTTATAACACCAAAAACTTGGAGGTTTCCACCTAACCGGATCCAAATCCAGACTCCTCGCGGAACCTGAAGCCAAAACATTAGCCCTCGCAAAGTCCTCCATGAAGGATTCAGCCCACGAAACCACATCATCATCATAAGGAGAAATAGAGTTATGCATTAGGCTATTATGCCGATACCAAAACTGCCAAATGATCACACGAAGGAGTTCAAACTCATGAATCTGCAACTGTTCCATGCAAATAAGCATAAAGTCCAAAAAATGGAGGTCCTCATGAGCTTTGATATTCAACATGAAGGAGAAACTTGAACGAATATTCTTCAAGGAGAGGCAAACCGAGGTGAGAAATTTTCGGCCCTCCCCTATTACAACGGAAACCTCCAATATCACGGTTATGTACATCATCAAAATAAGTCCTGATAGCCCCTCTTCACAAATAAGAAAGAGATAGGTTGATAAGGGATCCCTCTGACATAAACCTCTCGACGGCTTCAACCGTCCCATTTATAAGGAAGGAAAAGGAAACTAAAGTGACACACCTCCTGATTTGATCAATCCATGTCTTCGAAAAACCCAACCTATCCATCATTTCGAAAAGGAAACTCCATTCAACCCTATCATACACCTTTGACATATCGAGCTTAAGGACTATAACACCTTTCAGACATTTTTTCCTTCTTTTTAGAGCATGCATGCATTCGAAACTAACAATAGAATTGTCCAATATGAGACAACCCAGAATGAAGGTACTTTAGGTCTTTGATATCACATCACCCAACACTTGAAGAAAGTGATTAGCCAGTGCTTTTGCAACTATTTTGTAGACAACATTACACATGCTGATTGGTTTAAACTTAGCCATCTTGACGGATCTCTTCACTTTTTGGATAAGAGTGATAATAGTATCGTTTACCAACTCTAAGCCCTCCTCCTTGTTAAGCACTCCTTAGCAAGTAGTCGTCACTTCATTACCTACCACATCGTAGAATTTCAAAGTGAGGGGAGGCCATCCGAACCAGGTGACTTGTTGGGGAGACATATCAAATAAAGCAATTCATATTTCCTCAGCGGTGAAACAAGCGTCCAACAACCCACTCTTCCTTTTTGAAAGTTGTGGCTTTACACAGGCAAGAACCATGTCAATATCCTTTTGGCTCGGGTTGATAGAATTAAAGAAAGACCCAAAATACTTCTCTACAGTACCATTGATTCCATCTGGGTCCTCATACCAAACCCCATCATCATAAAACAAGCCTTTAATCGTATTCCGAGATTGGCGAGAGGAAGCTTTAGCATGGAAGAACTTAGAGTTTTTATCCTCCCATTTAAGTCAATTCTCCCACGATCGTTGTCGCCAAAAACATTCTTCCTAGTCCAAAAGAAAATCCAGATCCTTTTCAATGTCCTGAATCCGACCCCATGAATCAGGCTAGATATCTTTCGAGGCCATCTGCAGCTCAGATTATTTAAGCCTAATATCTTTGAGCTAGCCCCGCTTCTTCCCAGAATACCACTTCATCAACTGGTCAGTATATCTGTTAATATTGGAGATCACCCCACTCATCCTCGAAACACCATTAGAGACCCCCCCCCCCTAATTCTTATTAATAACCTCTGCACAATCATGTAGGTCAGCCCAACATTCTTCGAAATGGAAACGTCTGTGACAACCAGGATTACAGATCAAAGGAACACAACTCAGAAGCTGAACCTCCAACACAATATGCCTGTGATCAGACTTCCAAAATTCCAAGTGCGAAACCTAAGATCTCCCATATAAGTTCTTCCACTCAAAATTACACACAAAGCGATCTAACTGCTCTTATACCATCTCGGACCCCATCCAATTGTTGCACCACGTGAATGGGGCCCCCGGTTAAACCAAAATCTTGCAAACCACAATCATCAAGAACATCACAGAAATTATTCATCAGTAGAGACGGTTTCTGAATGCCACCCTCCTTTTCCGAATTATCAATGATTTCATTGAAATCTCCTGTGCAAACCCAATAGAGGTTCGCTAAACTATGGAGTTGGCGGAGGAATGTCCAGGATTGGATCTTCTGACTAGTCTCCGGGTGACCATAGAAACCAATGAATCTCTAAGGAACATTAGTGTGAGAAAGAATTTGAACATCAATATGAGAGACAAAGTAAGAAAAGAGACTTACATCCACCGAGTCCAACCACAACATGCAAATGCCGCCACTTTTACCATTACAATCAACCACAACTTTACTAACCAAGCCAAGTTTAACTCGAAATTGACTCCATACGCACATTATCAGTTTTAGTTTCCATAATGAAAATCAAATTCAGGCTATGAGCTTTCTTGAAGCTCAAAAGAACTTGGAACGCTTGGGTACTACCTAAACCTCGAGCGTTTCAACATAAGATTTTCATTGTTCCCAGCAAGCCGGTTGGGACCGACCCGTCGATATATAATTTGTAGTAGCCGTATCAACATGGACTTCATCACCCAACATGACCAGCTTTAGTTTCTTCTCCACACCACAATCACTAGATAAAGAAATTCTTTTTCTAGCCTAGACTCGGGCTCCAAACTATCCATACCTTTAAACCCATCACGAGCCCATCTCTTCCATTTCCTCGATTCAGCCTAATAGTCTTTCCCATTGTAGCGTCATCTTTTCCACCCATCATTACATTTCCAGAGTTATTACTACAGGGCCTAGGTTTTTGAGCCCCCTGATCAACATCCATTTCTATATAAGCATCATTATGGCCCAACACAATAGAAGCGTTCAGTCCCTTCGAGCCGAACATAGGCCCACAATCGCCTATCGTTAACTTCGTACCAGTAATATGTTCAATAGAGTTTGGTGTATTTAAAGCAGACACTTTTCCTTCCTTTTTAAAGTTCAAAACTTGATTCACTCCCTGAAATCCAACTTCAGTTGCCTTATCCGCCAGATTCAAATCTTCCTTCCCAAATACAGCTCCGAGATTCTTATGAGCAAGAGTCTCTGAATCCCTCACAGTCATCATTAAGGTTACTATACATGGCACAATTTTAGAGTTTTAATCCGCTTTGGATGGCCTGGCCAAGCCAACCTCCGCCACCCTGATACTACACCAGTTCCTACCGATGACACGATATTGTTTCTGTCACCAAGATCCTTAGACATCTCCGGCTCCCGTAGAACGATGGCTCTACCCTTGGTAATTCCTTTATTATTACTATTCTTTCATCCATTTCTATAACTTTTACCAAACTGATTAGCTAGATGCCTTCAGCCAAGCGCCAAACAATAGATTAAAATCTTCAGGGCCATCAGACTTTATCTCCTCTAGACAATCCTTAACCACATGCCCTACACGTCCGCAATAGAAGCAATGGTCCGACAAATGTTCATATCCCAACAGTATCGTCATCTCCTTACTATCCCCTAGAACGTCAACATGCAAAATTCTTCGGAGGGGTTGGTCAACATTAATCACAACTCTAACCCTGATATATTTCTTGACGCATTCACTTGATAGGCTTACATCAATTTCACGAACTTCACCTATCATGTTTCTTAGAAAGATCCCAATATCACAAGTCATACATAACAGGGCACGTTATGAATTTGAATCCAAAAGGCCGCTTTGTTTAAAGCCATATTTTGAACATCACCTTTGCCTTTGGGTTCCTCTAAAACTAGGAGGGCTTTATCAAATCTTCAAGGCCCTCCCTGAAGCACAAGATTCCGATTCTCCATCCTTCGAAAGGTAAAAGTGAAAGTGTTACCTTCAATAACCTCAATATCTAACGCCACCCCCTCCCTCCCGGTGATACGCTAGATCTTTAGTATGAGGTTTATGAAAGCGTCCCAGTTTACCGCCTTAAATGACATAAACTTGCCCACCAGTCATAGGGCTAGATATTTTTCTCCACCAATCTTTAGATCCGTTTGAAGCGGCGTCAATAGCCCCTCCTCATCCTTCAACGAAAGCGCACCGCAAAGCGCTGCTATGTCATCTAGATTCATACAAGCCAAAACAGCATTCCTAGAGAGTGATGACAGCGATCCCAAGGATCATATAGCTACTCAAACCAAAAGTTCTCTAACTTTCAGAGAAAGTTAGAGAGACTTTAGGGAGGAAAATATTCAATTTTCATGTAGATAATTCATGTTACATGACGTGTTTGAATTACAACTTTTTGTGTAAAATTTGTTAGATTGTACAAATATTATATTATATTAAAAAATTTTAAAAATAATTTAAAAAACTAAAAGTTGGAATTTAATTATAATTTGTAAATGTTACAAATATTTTATAAAATTAAATCACATTAATAAATTAATATAATTTTTTTAATTCAAAATATATTACATCAAAAACATTATATAGAATTAAATAATTTTTTTTGAAATATAAAAATAATAATTTAAAATATTAAAATGTTATATTATGTTATAAATATCATATAAAATTAAATCTAAATTAAAAATCAATTTAAAATTTAAAAGATTATATTGAGATATGAATAATCCTTATAAAATTATTGTTTTTTTTTTAATATTAATTCTTTTATTAAAAGCTTAAAAAAAAAAAAAAAAAAAAAAAAAAATACCCAGTAAAACAAACAGTTAGAGATTTTTATTATTTAAAAAAAAATTACAAATTAGTTAGTAACCTGTTATAGTAAGTTACTTTAATTTTTTTTAAGTATTTATCTGACACATGTCAATCAAGTATTGGAGGAATCTTGTAATAAAATTCCAATAATATTATTGAGATTTAATCTCTCAACAATGTAGCTATACCCTATATATATATATATATATATATATATATTTCTATGTGATTGACGTACAAAAAATATTATACGGTGTAGCTTTTTAAAATTATCTATAGTTGTTATTTATATTATAATTAAGTTGTATGAGATTATTTACATAAATAAAACTGGGTTTTGAATTGTATAATTACAAGTCCTGGCCATCCCTCATTCCCTCCTGTGTGTGCAGAGAGGTTTCAGCTTCTGGCCGATTGTCCAGGTTAATGTTTTGCTTTGTGTTTTTTTTTATCATAGTTTTCCCTTTTAAAAATAAAAAATCCTTACCTTTAAATCAATGAATCATGATATCTATCGACAAGATAAGATTGGTACAGAGGTATACCCCTCAAACCTACATCAAGAGGCTATAGGTTTGAATCAATCCCCACTTCAAATCCCAGAATTATTCTAATATTTTTTTAAAAATAATAATAAAATCCATGATATCCATCTGTTCATTAATTAAACTTGTAATTAGCTTTGGCGATTGATTGCTTAACAAGCTTGTATCTGACCACATGACTTCTCAGTTCTCAGTGCCTGATTCAATTCAAATTGACTTCTTGAAGACCCTCGTAAACGCAATAATTACATATCGTTTCCACAAGAGAATAATTAAATAGACTGTCGACGAATTATGATTGTGGATTTGGAAAAAATTCAGAGTAATTTCTCTGGTATCTCTTCCATTCATTTCATATTACGTTACACTATAATAAATAAATAATTGATTAATATTGTCATATGTTGTGAATCGTAAGAATCAGAGTCCATTTTTACTCACTCCCTATAAGGGGGTAAGCATTACTCCCCTCTCAAAAAGATGACATGTGTCTAAAGAGGGGTAAATTTGTCGCAGACATAACCGTGTTTAGACAAATTTACCCCCTTCATAGACACATGTCATCCATTTAGAAGGGGGTAATGGTTACCTCCCTTGAGGGGTTATTAGGAAAAAAAAACAACTAAAATTGATAAGTGATATAGTTATAATTTGCAGTTACAAATTCAAATAAATTATTGCATTTCAACATTATTGTTATATTCACTTAGACTTTTAATTCTTTTCAATGAGTCAAAATCTTGTGACTTCTGGGTGAAGTTGCACAAGCAAGTGAAATCTTGCAACCAATGGTTGGTTGGCAGGCATTGCCAAATACCGCTTTAAAGGCATGCAGGTAGATTTATGGGTGCTCACCCCAAGAGTAGTGGATCGGGGGATATCACTAGGATTGAACCAAGAGTGGCAAGTGGTAGTGTCCATATTGAGGTTGTCGCGAGTAAGAGTGTAACTTGTTTTTTGTTGTATTAGACACGTTAATATATTTCAACAGAGCCATGAAGAGAGAGTAGGAAAATAGATAGAATGAAAGGAAAAAGAGAAGAAATTTGTTAGTTGAATAATGGAAAATGAAGAAAAAGAGAAGCTGAATAACACAGAAGAGAAGAAGGAGGAATTTGTAGAGTGTGATTTGTGAAGAGAGAGGAATTTCTGATGTGACAATATTGGTGTTAGGTTTATAAACACTACTAGAAAAACCTTAATAGATGACGGTTTTTTTATTTTTATATTTTATTTTTATTTTTTTTTTCCATGACAGTTTTAAAAAACTATTATAAATTTTAAGTATTTTTTTTTCTTGAGAGTTAAAAACTGTTAACAAATGTTTATATATATATATATATATTTTTTTTTTAATTTTAATTATTTAATATTTAATTAAATAACATTTTTAATATTTATAATAACCACCTCCCTCATTACCGGACCGCCGCCGCCGTCCACCCATCGTCGTTATAAGTTTTTTTTTTTTCTTGACAGTTAAGAAATGTTTATAATTTTCATTATTTAATATTTAATTATAATATTTAATTAAATAACATTTTTTATATTCATATTAACCACCTCTCTTACCGCCCGCTGCCGCCACCAACTGCCGCTGGCCACCCACTTCTGATAATAATGACAATTAATTGTTATTAGTGGGAATTGAACTTGAGATCTCAAGTCAATAGTTGGAAGTCTTTACCACTTAACTACAAGACTTGATGTGATTCCATTGGAATGGGGATTCCTCCATTTTGGTGGAATGGGCATTCCATCTAAAAACCAATGGAATGCCTATTCCATTCCAAACTAAAATTTATATTCCATAAATACTCTCAGATGCCCCAACTCCATTCCAAAAATACCCTCTTTTCCAAAAATAATATATTATTATTATATATTATATTAATGATATATAAATATATATTATATTATTAATATATATTATATAATATATTATATATATTATATATAATATATTAATATTATATAAAATAATATATATATTATTATATACAATATAAATATATATATATATATTATTATATGTATTATATATTATATATTATATAAATATATTATTATATTAAATAATATATAATTATATATAATATACTTTTATATTTTATTATTATTATCCATAATATATCATGTTATTATGAATATTTTATAATTAGGGGTATTTTGGTCAAAATACATTTTACTCTATTCCATTCCGTTGTTAATCAAACAAAATAATATTGATTTAGAGACTAATTATAAAGTTCCAACTAAATAAAAAACTCAGTTTTTCTTTTCTTTCCATTCTCATTCTCATTTCCATTACTATTCCGATTACCATTCCACCATATAACCAAATGTGACTATAAAGTATTGACCAATAATTCGACTATATATGTTTTTAAAAATATAATTTTCATAAAAATTTCGATATATTTTTTTTTAATATATGTCTATCGTAGAAATTAGAATTTTGGTTAATCGAATAAATTTAAATTTATCTAACAAGGTTTTTTTTAATTTTTTTTTAATTTCTAACAACTCATATATGTTATATATAAATATTGTTCAGTTGTTAACACATCAAGTCTTGTAGTGAAGTGGTAAAGACTTACAACCTTTGACTTAAGGTCACAGGTTCAATTCATAAAAATGGCAATTATTATCAGAGGTGGCCACCGGCGGTGGCGGTTCAATGGGTGAGGTGGTGCATAAATATAAAATTTGTTATTTAATTAAAAATTAAATAGTGAAAATTTAAAAAAAAATTATATACATATCTTGACAGTTATAAACTATCAAGAAAAAAAAACCCCAAAATTGGCTTCTTTGATGTTTTTAAAAACTTGTTTTGTTAACCGTCAACAAATCCTCTATTTTCTTGGAGAACACTTTTGCTCACCCCTTCTTCAAAGGGGGTGAGCATTACCTTCATCTTCATCACTTAACATGTGTCAAAGGAGGAGTATTTTTGTCCAAAAAATATCATGTGTTTAGACAAAAATACCTCCTCCTTGGACACACGTCATGTGTTAGGGAGGGAAGTTATGCTCACCCCCCTTGAAATGGGGTAAGCAAAAATGGACTCATTTTCTTATAGTTAAAATTAGTGATGTGTTGAAATTTGAATGGTTGGTCGTGCCAACTCACCTCTTACCTCAAAGGTACTAAAGTTTGTCTCTCAAAGGTACTAAAGTTTGTCTCTCTCGATTCGGTGCAGGGTATTTAAAAATTATTTCTTCTAGTAAGTTGAACTCCAATTAGAGAGAGATGGAAGTTAATTACCATGCATGGATGGTGCGTGGTCCAGTTTCTTAAAAGTTGCAATGGGCATGACTCCTCGAAGTCAAACAACCAAAAAATGAAGCAGAAAGATGGTTAATTATAGGACAAAAACTATAGAAAAGTCAAAGAAAAACACTACTAAAGTCTTCAACCTACGAATAAATGGAAAACGGAAGTGTATGTGTATCCACGTACGGGCCTCAAAGCTCCATCCACTATATATATTCATGTAATGTGTTAGGCAGGCATTGTGTGGGAGAAGAGAAAGAAATTAAAGATGGGAAACAGCAAGGGAAGAACATCAGTGGGTTTGATGGTTTTAGTAGTTGTTGTAGTTGCTGTGGGAAATTGGGAGGTGAAGATGGCTGGTGCAACGCTTAGTGCAGCCCAGTGCAAGGAAGAGAGGAGGATTGGTCTCAATGAGTGCAAGCCTGTGCTCTATGGCAAGCTTCCCTCCCCGTCCTGCTGCGAGCGTGTGAGGGTCACCCATGTCGAATGTGTCTGCCCTCAAGTTACACCCAAGTTGGCTGCTCTTATTGATCTCAACCGTGCCTTCCGCCTCATTGAAGGTTGCGGTCGACGAGTCCCTCGCCACTTCAAGTGTGGAAGTAATTAAGCTCACCTCATCTCCTACATATATATTTATGTCCTTGTATATCATGCATTATTATTATCTTATTAGTTTGCTGACATTAATATTATTTCTTGTAATTTGTTATATAGGTATCACAACTCCATGAAAGTGATCAATGCTGCTGCCTTTTATTACAATATTGCACAAACTGATCAATAAATTTATATATTTTCTATGTGATTCACGTACGAGAAATATTATACGATGTAGCTTTTTAAAATTATCTATAGTTGTCATTTATATTATAATTAAGTTGTATTAGATTATTTACATTAATAAAACTGAGTTCTGAATTTTATAATTGCAAGTCCTTGCCTTTAAATCCATCTCTTCATTAATTAATATTGTATTTAGCTTTGGTGATTGAGTGCTTAACAAGCTTGAATCGTCCATACGACTTCTCAGTGCCTGATTCAGTTCAAATTGACTTCTTAAAGGCTTTCGTCAACGCAATTATTGTATATAGTTTCACAAGAGAAAAATTATCTTTTTGTTATGAAAACATTATTCAATGATTTAATGTGAGTGGATGTCCACATTAAGAAAACAAGCTTATCATCTTCCTAACTTCTCTTGTAACACCCAAATGATTTACGGTCAATTTATACTATAATTTATATCCATTATTGTGTAAGTCATGATTGTAAAGATTTGTAAAGCTATAAATAAGAGCTTTCATCTTGATGTATGAGAGATTGAGAAGTATTAAGGAATAAAAGAATCTCTTTTCTTGGGCTACTATTTTCTCTCCTTTCTTGCTTTATATTTATGCTATTATGTTATTGGTTATTTTATTTATTTCATAACACGTTATCAGCACGAGTCTCTAACCATTATATGTTTCAAGTTTCAGATTTGAAAGTTTATTATTTGAAGACAAGATGTCATATGATCCAAATTCGATAAGTGATAAGAGAGATAACAATTTCTTAATGAGACCGAGAGTTCTTGATGAGACCAAGAGATCCAAGCAATTGTAAAGTATTTCTTTCTCTAATTTTGGGCTAAGAAAAAAAAGTGATTTATATTATTTCTCTTCTTAATTTTGTTCTTAATATTCATTGGGTTGCCAATAAAAGAAAAAAAAAATGATTGTATTGCAACTAGAAGATTGCAAAAATGAAATTAATTATATTGCAACCCAAATATCGCAAAATCAAAGGGTCTGAAGCTCAATTTGATATATATTTGATAATTGTTAAATCAAAAAGCCTGAAGCTTGATCTGATATCCGAAGATTGTAAAATCGAAAAGCTTGAAGGTCAATTTAGTGTTTGGAGATTACAAAATCAAAAAGCTTGAAGCTTAACATAATCTAATTAGAAAATATGGATTGCAATCAAACCAAAATATGAAAATTTTGAATTATCGAATAAGAACCCAAAGTTCTGAATTTCGACATATGTGATTAATTTTGAAGCTCGAAGTTCTCAATTCATGGTTTACAATTATAAACAAAAAAGTTTATATATGAACTTGAAGTTTTGATGGAATTCAACATTTTCATCAAATATGAATTTTATTTGGAACCTGTAGTTCTAGAATTGAAAATCATAACTATAAGGTTATGATATAATAGAACATTAAGTTTTGATATTAATATGACCAAAAAGTGCAAAAGTAATTTGCCTTTTGTTTTCAAACATTTTTGATCTATCTATCAATAATTGGTTGTTTATATTTCACATGATCATGAATCTGACATTTTTGATCTATTATTTTGTATTGGTTATTTATACTTCACATTAAGAGACTCAACTACTATGAATGAAATATTTTTTCTTCTTTATTTCTTCCTCCTTATTAAGGTATGTAAGGTGTGAAATCTTATATTTTCATATACTAGAAAAATATAAATTTTCATATTTCACACACCTATTAATCACGAAATGTCTCAATTGTTTATTCATTAACATTTGAATTTATTCACCATGTGATATAGTTTTACGGTTCATTGATTTTTGTATTTTAAAATTGTTGGTTTTATTTTAAGTTGATTTACATTCATGTGGTTTTAGTAATATAATATTTATATTCCATTATTCTTTCAAAGATGAGATTTTTCTTAATGCTTTGATTTATATTAACATTAAACTTGTAATTACAAGTTGCAACAAGTCATGAAAACAACTTCATATCATGCTAGATATTTGTTGTTGTTTTTAGTAAATTGTATGATATATCATGAATTATATTTTATTTTATTTGTTAAAAAAAAGGTCTAGTTGTTCTTTTCTAATAGAAATATCTTATCATCAACGAATTATTTGTCCTTATATATATTTGCTTAAAAATGGTTTTGATCACCAAGTAGATAAAAATATGATCGATGAAACATAATGAGTCGATATTGTTTCAAATATTGTTCCAGAAGTAGCAGTATATATTTCACTATTTTATGCTTCAAATTTGCTCTAGAAGTGGCAATATTAATAACTTATGTATTTGAACATACTATTAGTTTATATCATAGTTTTCATGGTTGATCAAAATAATTAGTTTTGATTATAAAATCATTGACATCACCCAATTTGATCAATATCATTCCTTGAAGTAAATGTTACATATAGTGATGGTGATGATCGTGGATATTGTTATAATCAAATAATTATTGATATCAAGGTGATCACTATAAAGAAATTTAAATTATTCCACCAGAAGTGGAATAACACCTTAACAAAGCAAGAAGATTGAAAGGATGTAAAATACACCTTCTAATAATTATAAAAGTTTGCTTGCTATATCTAAAATATTTTGTTGATTTTTAGCAAGAATAATGAACACTTCAGAAGAGCTAATATATGACACAAAGTTAAAACAAATTACATGAAAATTGACAATTTGTATTTTGTTAGATCTGGAAGATCTACAATATAAAAAATTGTCCATAGACAATTAAGAAGATCATATCCGGCCAAGTAAGTATTTCAATATAATTTACTCATTGTTATTTTGATTTAATTTATTCCACACAACTAATTTTATGAGTATGCTCTGTGGTTGCCACTACGTTAGATCTTCCACATCAAAAAATAAATTTAGTTTTATTTTTTTGTGGTTCTTAATGTTATTGGAGTTGATCAATATATATATAACCAGAAGTTTCAAAATCAAATCCAATTGAAAACCTGCAGTTTTAAATTTGAATATAAATTGTTAAATATGAACCCGAAGTTCTGAAATTTGAACCTGAAGTTTTGAATCAAAAGATGATCTAAATTTCCATTGCTAGATGAATATTTGGCTACTCAAATATTTGAAAAGGAAAATACAAAGGCTTAAAGCTCTTAATATTAATACAAATCAGAATCTGAAGTTCTGAATATTTATCTTATTAAAATCCGATGTTATCAATTTCAAACTAATTAGACTTGTAGTTATGTATTTAATTTTTGATATCAAATTTAATTAGAACTAGAAGTTCTAAATTTGATCTAATAATAGTTCTTTTCATTTGAAAAGTAAAATTGTGATTTTATTTTAAGAACGCGAAACTTTAAACATATGATTTTACATTTATGAACCAGCAGTTCCTACACGAACCAGAAGTTCCAAAAAAAACATGTGAGTGTTTAAGAACTTGACATAAGAACATGAAATTTGAAGAATTGAAGTTCTTATTATATCTAATTTATTTTGTCTCGTGCCAAAAGAATTTATCATATTCTTATATTATATGATTACATGTTAGTGAATGTCCCTAAAGGACAATAAGCTTTACTAAAAGTAAACGATGTATCGAAATATTGAAATATTTTATATGGATATTAATTTCATGACTAATTAGTTTTTGCTAGTGAATGTCCCTGAAGGACAATAAGACCATGTAAATTAGTCCTTAAAGGACAATATGACAAAATAAATGATTTTATGTATAAAATTATTATGATGCATATAATTCCTTAAAGTAAATTTTATTGTCGTTAGGGGGAGAATATCATAAGTTGATAAACGACGTAAAATTATAAGGTATGCATCATCCTATGAATTGCATGATAGGCAAATAAATTTTCAGATGATTCAAATAAAATAATAAAATTACATTATGTCAATATATAAACCCGGATGGTTGTTCCTGTAGAACAATTTATGAAATGGCAGCAAAAATCATCTGTTAGATAGCAAAGTCGTAAAAGATGATTTTGGTTCAAAGGATATGGTTCCTAGAACTGGAATTTTAAAAATTATGATCATATTTAAAATAATACTCGAGGAATAGATAAATCATTATCATATTAGGCTCTTGAAGAGCTAGTATCATAAGTGAAAACAAAATCCTGAAGAATCATATAGAAATGTTAATCTCCCCTATGAGACCGTTAAAGAAAATAAAAGAATCTCAATTGTCCTAGTAGAGGCACTTGTATTAAATTTAATGTGATTATACTTCTTCTGGAGAGATATTTATATAGAAAGACATGTATAGTATATATTTAACAGTAAAGTTACTAGAATAAGCCCTTGAAGAGGCATATGAAGTACATAATTATAATGAAATATATTGGTATAGAAATTGAGATTATATTTATCTGCTTTGCATATTATGAAAAATGATGAAAGACTTGTATTATAAATTATAGAAATGTCGACATATAAATTATTAGCAAATAAAAGGAAAAGCTATATTAATGTAAAACTTGAAAGCTTTGGACCTGTAGTCCACATGTTTGATGACATCAAACTTATTAAATATTTTTCGTATGAATTAAGATAAAAGGTTTATTGCAGAAACCTAGTTTGACAATGAATAAAAATCCTCGAAGGATTTAATGTCTGAAGCAGGTTATTCAAAGCTACATGAAGTTTTGTTTAGTGAAAATTAAACAATCAGAATGCATGTAGTGTATTCGTCGTGGTGAATATTTATTAAAATAATTATATGTTGATTGTGTAAAGCTTAGTAAAAATTATGCTAAGTTTATAAATTATATATATCAAAGGAATAATTTCTAAAGATGAAAAGTCTTGGAAAATAATATTTAGTCTCAGCTAATAAGTTTGACATTAAACATGAGTCAACATATGTAAGGAAAATGTCCTGAAGTACTTTTCCATGGATAAAACACATTGAATGGATTCCTCGATATTTATTCCATAACTTAAAGTGGTGTATGATCTCCTCTTGTTATTGAAGAATTTTAGGTCCTGAAGTACCAAATATAGGTTCAACTTGTGTTTTTATAATAAAACAACATGATGTTGTATATAACAAGTTGGACCAATTCAGAAATCAATTTTATTAAAGTTCTTTACATATGATCTCCAAAAAGGTGGTGATAAAAAATACGTATAAGTTTTATAAATACACTACCAGTTGCAACAAATAAAATCTTTGTACAAAATATTGGGATACAATATCTTTGCAAAATATTAAAGCATCTACGTCAGAATGAGGGGGAGCATATTTATCACCTTATCAGAGGGAGATATTGATTTTGGAGAAAATTGTACATATCGTACTCTTTTTCCTTCACTAGGTTTTTATCCCATAGGGTTTTCCTAGTAAGGTTTTAACGAGGCAGTTTTGTACCCCAAATTCCTTCAGAGGTTAATTTGATATGTAGATGAATACTGTACTCTTTTTCCTCTGCTAGTTTTTTTTTCCCACTGGGTTTTTACTAGCAAAGGTTTTAATGAGGTATATTCTCTATATGATGGACATCCAAGGGGGAGTGTTATGAAAACATTATTCAATGATTTAATGTGAGTGGATGTCCACATTAAGAAAACAAGCTTATCATCTTCCTAACTTCTCTTGTAACACCCAAATGATTTATGGTCAATTTATGTTATAATTTATATCCATTATTGTGTAAGTTATGATTGTAAAGATTTGTAAAGCTATAAATAAGAGCTTTCATCTTGATGTATGAGAGATTGAGAAGTATTAAGGAATAAAAGAATCTCTTTTCTTGGGCTACTATTTTCTCTCATTTCTTGCTTTATATTTATGCTATTATGTTATTGGTTATTTTATTTATTTCATAACACTTTTTTTATTTTTATTTATTTATTATTATTATTTTTTTAGCTCACCTAATCTCATGACATATAAGTATTGTAATGAATGTGCGGTTGAAATGTGATTGGTTTTCACACTCACTTAATCAACAACTAATCATATGTTTTAAAAATGTCAAGAAAAAGATGAGGTAAAGAGATGATTCAAATCCAAAAATTAAATATATCGTTGACGAGGATATTCATTTTATTATACAAAAATTAATTACAACTAAAAACGATAAGTAACGAGATGAGGTTGGTCTGTTGGTAAACCACTCACCACCGTACCATGAGGTTGCGGATTCGAATTCGAATCCCTAAAAAAAAAAACCCGAATTTATGTAATACTTTAAAAAAGAAAAAAAGCGAGAAGTGATATATTTATGATTTGCAGTTTTAAATTCCAATACATTTATATTTTGAATTATTACAAATTATTCAAAAAAAAAAAAATTACAACTTTGGATAATTCAAACCTATAATCTAATTGGTTTAGGTTTTTTTTTTTTTTTTTTAAAAAAAAAAATACAACAATAGTTCAGGATTTAGGAAATGTGACAGACTCGAACCTATGTGTGAAGGGCAAACCACCGGTCCAACCTTATTAACTCTTATATTTATAATATTCGTAACTATTAAATTTATTTGAATTTTTATATGTAATTTTTTTTATTTATTTGAATGATTATGTTTTAGTAAATAATTTTAGTTAAACAGAATCAAATGTAAGAAAACAAGGAAAAATTGTGGATCAAAAGAAATGTGGGAAATGAGGGAAACGATGAGGGATGTGGATACCTCCTGCCCCCAAACTGGATAGAGATGGGAGAATCGATAATCACCATTTTTCCAATTGTCATCTCTACCCTTAGGGGTAAAACCTTTACAAGCTCAACGGAGAACTCAACCCTCGTATTGTGCTTGCTTTATAACATTACTAATTCAGGTTTCATAACACAATATTATTGAGGATTGGGAGAAATGTGGGAAATGAAGGAGACATGGAGGGGTATATTGGGGGATACCTCCCTAAAACTCCCACGTCCCCATTTTTCCCAAATGGGAAAACAGGGAGGGATGGGGGAAGATTTGGGGAATATTGGGATGGGGATGGAGATGAGAGAACCGATATCCATTGTTATATATTTCTCTATTTGTCGTCCCTACCTTGTGGGGTAAAACCTCTATAAGCTCATCGGAGTTCTTAATCTCCGTATTGCGTCTGCGTAGTGCAACATTACTGATTCAGGCTATATAGGCTATACAGTGCAACAAGAATTTCACCAACTTTTTTTTTCTCTGGTTTCTATAATTTCTATGGATGGATTTGAGTAAAAGATGATGGAGCTAATCAAGGCAAATAAAACCAATTATTAATCTAGACGATCGAGGGGTCAATTCTTTCGCCTAAATTCCATCCCCACCTAACCTAATATATATATATATATATATATATATATATATATATAGAGTATATAATTCAAACTTTATTGGCATTCATGTAATCATCACATGACTTAATTTTTTCTTATAAACAAATTCCACAATGGAAATTTCCTGGCATCCACCACTGTCATCCGCGGGGTTTTAAGAATTTTTATTTATTTTTATTTTTTTATTTTAATTATTACAATAAATTCAACTAAAGAAATTTCGAGAGTTGTTAGAACATCTTCAACTGTCTTTCTTGGAGACTCCTTTATTTAAGGCTGTATGTTATTGCAAAAAGCCATTAAAGGAGTATCTGCTCCAACAATACTCCCTTAAATGACCAATTTAATAATTTTTTAATATTATTTAAATGTTAGATATTGTGTTTAATAAATATTAGATATTGTTTGTCAATTATGATAGGTAGAACGCACTTTAAAATAATCTTAAATAGGTGGAGCTCACTTAGTCTGAAAATACCGCTTAATTAAGGGAGTGAATTTCACCAGAATACAATTAAGGGAGTTATTTAGAGACTTATTGGAGCTACAAAAATAAATTTACTCCTTTAATTAAATTAAGAGATGTCTTTAAGGGAGGCTGTCGGAAATGCTCTTAATTCTTTATTAAGTTAATTTATTTTTCTCCATATATCTTGTTTATAATAAAACGATTACTATTTTTCATGTGAATTTTTTCCCATTATCAATCTTTCAATTAATTAAATAGACTCTTATTCCAACATATATGTGACTATACATTACTTTTCCAATTCCAATGTAGCTATAGTTTGTGTCATAAACATATTCAAACTAAACAATGTAAGAGCATCTCAAATGATGTGCGAAAATATTGTGATAATGCTAAAATTTAGCACAGTGTGTAAAAACCATCTTCCAATGCAGTATCAAATGATGCGCTAATTAAATTTGACACATTAATAAATGCTCATTTTTGGATTATAAAAATACAATTATATATATATTAAATGAAATAATAAATGTATTAATGGAACTTTACATTGGAGCATTAAAAGAAATAATGAATACATTAATGTTAAGCGTTTACTTCGATAATTTTAATTGATAAAATAATAAAAATAATATTTTAAATAGAATTGTGTATTAGAGCACAATGTTAAATTGATGTCCCAAATATAGTATTTTACTCTTTTTTGTGCCAAATTTGGCATTGACATATGTATTAAGATAGTCTAACATAAACTGCCACATTTATCTAAAAGTAATAGCTTGATTTTGAGATACCATCAATGATTCCCAAGGGATGTAGCTCAATCGATAGATAGATGAACTTGGAAATTGGGTTAATGACTCCCAAGTCAGCAGCTTGTATCTTACCAATGATAAAAACACTTCAAAAAATAAAAAATAAATAAATAACTAAGTGGATAGATAAATACCGTGTATATATATATACAAAAAAAAAAAAAAAAAAAAAAAAAAAAACAGCCTGACTCGGATAGTATATATTTACGTGTAATATTCATAACATAATCTTAACTTATGGTCAATATATTGGCTCATATATTAGGGTGTAAAATTTTGTCATACATCAGTATTATCAGTATTAGAGCTAGGGTCCTTGAGAAATTCAAGATTACGGGTTCAATTGATAGTAATGATAGTAATGATAATGTAAAAAATAAAAAAAAGATATGATTTCAATTATCCCAATATTACGATTCGATGATATGATACGATATGTTTTTGATGATTGAACTATTACGATTTAGTATGAATATTTAAACATTATTTCTCCTAGTGAGTTAAGCTCCAATTAGAGAAAGATGAAAGTTAATTGCCATACATGGAGGCGTACATGCGTGGTCCAAATTCCAAATTCCAAATTCTTAAAAGTTGCTAAGGACATGACATAACCCCTCGAAGAAGAACGACCAAAAAATGAAGCAGTAAGCTGGTTAATAATAGGCCAAAAGGCAAAAAACTATTGAAAAGTCAAAGAAAAACACCACTAAAGTCTTCCACCGAGACGAATAAATGGCAAAGGGAAGTGTATCCACGGGCCACGAAGCTCCATCCACTGTATATAATATGTTCTGCAGACAGGCATTGTATTTGTGTGAGAGAAGAGAAAGAAATTAAAGATGGGAAACAGCAAGGGAAGGACGACATCACTGGGTTTGATGGTTTTAGTAGTTTTTGTTGGAAAATTCCATTATGTGGGGCTACACATGTAAATATTAAATATATTATGCTATCTTTGGTTAAGTCTAAATTAAAGTGATTTAATTGAGATTTAAAGTATTAAGATTTAAGGGTATAATTGTTCTGGAATTAATATGTAGATACCAAAATACTATATCTAATTTGATGAGGGGCGAATTAGAAATAGTAAAACCTATAATAATCTAATTATTATATATTAGGGTTATGGTCTTCAAATTACACGATCTTTTCAGTTTGTCTGTATCTCCATCAACAGAGCAATAGAGAACACTTTAGGGTTCACAAAGATCGTGATAATTTGGAAGATCACAACCCATCCACCAACATCCGACAATGGATTTATGCACACTTCCGCTTTCTTTTATCTCCTTTTCTCTTGAATTGACATGGGTTATGAACATGAATTTAGGGTTTGATTAATTATGATATAGAAACATGTTTAGGTTAAACTTTCATATTAATTATGTATCTATTCATGTTGATTTAGTATTAATCAAATTCCTTACAAGTGGTATCAGAGCCACCCATGATCGATTCATGAGTTTTTAAGAAATTTTTTTTTTTGGAGATATATTGTGTTATTTAATAAATCGGTGCTTTGTCAGATACATTGTTTAATATATGTTTGATATATGCACTGGTGCTTGCGTATTGATAGAATATAAAGAAATAAAGAATATTCTGGATTTGATTTGTCCATCCGCTGCTTCTGAAATATATTTATTGTCTAATATATATGTTGAATCCATGAATATATTATGTTTTATTTGTGTTTAATTTTCCTGGATCCGATTGGTACATGAATTGAATAAAAATATTTTGGATTCTTTTGGTTGGGTTTTTCGATCTGATGCAGTAATATTATTTTGTGTATACTTTTCAACTTTGGGTAACAAATCAAATCGAAAATAATGACAATAATTTATCAAATTCATGGGTTCTTGTTCTTCCTTTTTCGTTGAAATTTTGATCTTAATTTTGGGTCACTAGACCCGATCCCATGCTTGGATCTCACCCAAACCTGGTTTTCCTCTTCTCAATCAACACCTCTATTCCGGTGATATCCCGCACGTTTTGCGACGAGCATGACGATCGGCGATTGGGTGACCCACCGCTGGTCCAGATCGAGCCCAACCAGCCGTCGATTCGAGAGATCGATTTGGGCGTTGGTCACCGGTTGTCGCTTGCGATCTTGTGGGTTGTGCGTTGCTTGGCCGCCGTCCGTGGTTGCCTTCTGGTGACCGTGAGGTGGTCTGAAGTGGTGCCCATGAAGAAACCAGGTCTCTGACCTGTGTTTTTGCCTCAGGCCCTTGTGTTGAAAATTTGAAATTCTTCGGGGGTCCGTTTAGTAATTATTTTAGGCCATTATGTGATTTTGACTAAATATTAGGGTCTATTTATAATTATTTAAAATTAAGATGCCTTTATGTAATTTTACAGAAGCAGGGCCCATTTGTAATTTTAAAATTAAGGGACCTTTCTATAATTCTACATAATTAGGGGCTGTTTTGTAATTTAAAAAAAATAAAAAAAAATAAAAAAATAAAATTTCAATTCAAATTCAAATTCAAATATTATGTGGTATACCATTTATGGTTAAGTAAAGTAGTCCATCATTCTAAATGGTGTAATTGAAATAAGATATCGCCAAAGTGATCTATCTTGTGTAGATTGTTCATGAAGGATGTTGGATATTTGTGTGTGTGTAAATTCATGTGGGTATTAGTCGGCCCAAAGGAAGGTTAATACTTGGCTGAATTGAATACACACTTGTGGTGGTAAACATATGACAATTATAAGGTTTTACATGTGAATAATAAGTCGATCCAAAGATTGATTTATTATTTGACATGAATTATTGTCAATGATTGATCACTACAACAAGAGTACCACTTACAGTTAATCTTATGCGTGTAAATTCATACGGGTATTAGCCGGCCCAAAGGAAGGTTAATATTTGGCCAATTGCACACATGGTAAACATGAGACGATTATAAGGTTTTACATGTGAATAATAAGTCGATCCAAAGATAGATTTATTATTTGACATGAATTATTGTCGATGTTTGATCACTACAACAAGATTACCAATTACAATTAATATTATTGTCCAAAGACTTGATATTAATGTTTTGCTAGGTATCTTGAGATGAGACTTACCATTATTTGAATTTGTTGATTATTGTATTTGGTTATTAATGTGAGCATGTTTGTTTGTTTGTTTTATTCTCTTTACAGCTAGTGTTTCTATTATATCTGCTAATATCAACTCTATACCCATGCTTAATGGGACCAACTTTAAGGGTTGGAAGGAGAACATAGAAATTGTTCTTGGTTGCATGGATCTATGGATCTAGACCTTGCACTTTGAAGTGAGCAAGTCGCTTCTTTTACGGATGCAAGTTCTCCTGATGATAGGAAGAACTTTGAGAAGTGGGATAGCTCAAATCGTATGAGTCTTATGATCATTAAGCACAGCATTCCGGAGGCATTTATGGGTGCGATATCTGAAAAGATAACCAAAGCCAAAGAGTTCCTAGCCGAAATTGAAAAGTGTCTTGCGAAAAATGATAAGGCAGAAACAAGCACGCTTTAGCAAAGCTTGATTTCTATGAAGTACAAAGGCAAGAGGAACATAAGGGAGTACATTATGAAAATGTCTCATATTGCTTCTAAGCTTAAGGCACTGAAGCTTGAGGTGTCTGACGACTTGCTCATACATTTAGTATTAATATCACTTCCTACATAATACGGTCAATTTAAGGTCAGTTACAACTGTCAAAAGGAAAAATGGACTCTTAATGAACTTATTTATTACTATGTGCAAGAGGAAGAGAGATTGAAGCTAGACATGACCGAAGGTGCTCATTTGGCTAGCACATCTAAGGACAAGGGCAAAAGGAGTGTCAGGTCTGACCGTGGTGGTGAATACTACGACAAATATGACGATTCAGGTGAACAACTTATATTCTGAACCGAGTGCCAACTAAAGTAGCTGCAAAACCATCTTATGAGCTTTGGACAGGTAAAAAAATAAACCTAGTTTAAAGCATTTTCACATTTGGGGATGTCCAGCTGAGGCAAGGCCTTACATGCCACATGAAAAGAAATTGGACTCCAAAACTGTAAGCAGCTACTTCATTGGCTACTCTGAGCGATCTAGGGGCTATAAGTTTTATGATCCCACACTTAGGTCAATTTTTTGAGATGGGAACTACAACATTTTTGAGGATGTTGAGTTTGGGGAGAGAAATAAGGTTAGAGACATTGTCTTTGAGGAGAAATCGGTTTCGATTCCCACTATTGCTTTTGACAATGTGCAGGTTTCTATAACTGTCATTGATCAAGAAGCGAATCGGGATCCTCAACCAGACAATGTTGATCAACCCCCTATTCAAAATGAGGTAATTGTTCCTGAGGAACAAACTTAACAACCTCAAGAACCAGTGCCATTAAGGTGGTCTACTAGAGAAAGGAGAGATGTTATTCCGGACGATTTTATCGTATTTCTCCAAGAACATGAGAAAGACATTGGAATGGTGGAAAATGATCCAATCAACCTCCATCAAGCCATGCAAGGTTCTAACTCTCAAAAGTGGATTGATGCCATGAATGAGGAGTATAAGTCTATGCAAAACAATAAGGTTTGGGAACTTGTCCCATTACCAGAAGGTGCGAAGCCCATTGGTTTTAAATGGATTTTTAAAACCAAAAGGGATTCAAAAGGTAATGTAGAGAGGTATAAGACTCGTCTTGTAGCTAAAGGCTTTACCCAAAAGGAAGGGATTGACTTTAAAGAGACTTTCTCTCCAGTTTCAACAAAAGACTCTTTTAGGACAATCATGGCACTTGTTACACATTTTGATCTTAAGCTTCATCAGATGGATATCAAGACGGTGTTTCTCAATGGTGACATTGACAAAATAATTTATATGGTGCAACCAGAAAACTTTAAATCGGTAGACACAAATAATATGGTCTGCAAATTGACAAAATATATTTATGGACTCAAGCTAGCTTCTCGTAAATGGTATCACAAGTTTTCATCAAGTGATTATCTCGTTTGGTTTTGAGATAAATATTGTTGATAATTGTATGTATCACAAATTCAGTGAGAGTAAGCACATATTCCTGGTTTTATATGTCGATGACATACTGCTTGCCACAAATGATATAGACATGTTGCACAAAACCAAGAGATTTCTATCAAAGAATTTTGAGATAAAAGATCTTGATGACGCCTCAATTGTATTAGGGATCCAGATACAACGAGATCGCTCTCGGGGTATTCTTGGATTACCACAAATGAACCATATTGATAAAGTGCTTAAAAGGTTTGGCATGCATGACAGCAAACCAGGTGACACCCTTGTTGCTAAGAGAGACAAGTTCAGTCTCAATCAGTACCTTAAAAATAATCTTGAAGTTAAGGAAATGCAGAAGATTCCCTATGCATCAGCTGTAGGGAGTCTAATGTATGTTTAAGTGTGTACATGCCCGGATATTGCGTACATTGTTGGTATGTTAGACAGATATTTAAGTAACCCTGGAATGGATCATTGGAAAGCAGCCAAACGGGTTATTAGGTATTTGCAGAGAACAAAAGATCACATGCTCACATATAGGAGATCAGATCAATTGGAGATCATAGGGTATTTTGACTCCGATTATGCCGGATGCCATGGTATCAAAGTTTGTTGCATGCTATAAGGCATCCAACATTGGGATATGGTTGCAGAATTTTGTCACTGGGCTGCGCATTCTGGAGGGTATTGAAAGACCACTCAAACTATATTATGACAATAAGTCAGCAGTGCTATATTCCAACAACAGGAACTCATCTAGGTCAAAACATATTGACATTAAGTTCCTAGTTGTGAAGAAGAGAGTGCATAGTGGATAGATATCCATAGAGCACATTGGGATAAACTTCATGATAGTGAATCCACTTACAAAGGGATTACCACCCAAGGTCTTTCATGAGCACACTACTCATATGTGTATTATTTTGTGTGAGGATATCACATTATAATGGGAGTCTATATCATTTTGCATTTTATTGCTTTATGTTTGATTTTGGACATACTTATGTATTTATGTATTTGGATATTTTTCTGATCAGAAATAAAGTATTCAATTCATTTCACTCTGTTAGATTGTGTTAAGTATTGATCTCACTAAGGAATAAAGTAGGACAAGTTGGAAATAGACATGTATAGATCACATTGCATGTAATGTACATGCTACGCATCCATGATTGATCTATGTCATTTGATTGTGTTGATGTACACGACCATTGATGAGTTTAGTCACGCTAAATGTGACGAAAACTACTTTGATCCTATAATGGCATAATCAATGGACGAGATTGTTCGGATATACCCTAAAATTGTGATAGCAAAATTTAGGAGCTCATAAAGTCTTACACATTTGTATAATTACATATGTGGCCCAGTAGGAGATTGTTGGAAAATTCCATCTTGTGGGGCCACACATGTAAATATTAAATGTGTTATGCTATTTTTGGTTAAGTCTAAATTAAAGTGATCTAATTGAGATTTAAAGTATTAAGGCTTAAAGGTATAATTGTTATGGAATTAATATGTAGATATCAGAATGTTATATCTAATTTGATGAGAGGCTGAATTAGAAATAGTAAAACCTATAATAATCTAATTATCATATATTAGGGTTATGGTCCCCAAATTACACGATTTTTTTCTTTTGTCTGTATCCCAATCAACAGAGCAATAGAGAACACTTTAGGGTTCACAAAGATTGAGATAATTTGGAAGATCACAACCCATTCACCAAAATCTAACAATGGATTCAGATACGCTTCCGCTTTCTTTTATCTCCTTTTCTCTTGAATTGACATGGGTTATGAACATGAATTTAAGGTTTGATTAATTATGATATACAAACATGTTTAGGTTAAACTTTCGGATTAATTATGTACCTATTCATGTTAATTTAGTATTAATCAAATTCCTTATAGTTTTTGTAGTTGCTGTGGGAAATTGGGAGGTGAAGATGGCAGGTGCAACACTTAGTGCAGCCCAGTGCAAGGAAGAGAGGAGGATTGGTCTCAATGAGTGCAAGCATGTGCTCTATGGCAAGCTTCCTTCCCTGTCTTGCTGCGAGCGTCTAAGGGTCACCCATGTCGATTGTGTCTGCCCTCTCTTTACGCCCAATTTGGCTGCTCTTATCGATCTCAACCACACCATCCGCCTCATCGAAGGTTGCGGTAGACGAATCCCTCGCCACTTCAAGTGTGGAAGTAATTAAACTCACCTTATCTCCTACTTATATATGATTGTAATCTTAATTAATTTGTATATACTCTTTTATGTCCTTCTTTATCATGCATTATTATTATCTAATTAATTTGCTGACATCAATATTTTTTCTTGTAATTTGTTATATAGGTATCACAACTCCATGAAAGTGATCAAGTTGCTGCCTTTTATTTCAATATTGCACAAATTAATATATATATATATAAATATATATGAAAATTTTCAAGTCAGCGCGTCCTGATACAACTCCATCAATGCGTTGGATGTCGACCATTAAGTTTACATGCTTTCACTCAAAGTGTATGCACTTGTCAAAACTTCTCTATAATCTATGGCCTACATGCAACACACTGATGGAGTTATATTAGGACGCACTGAGGAGAAAAGAACTATATATATATATATATCTATATCTATGGTCATACTACCTTTTTGGATCAGTAACGTTATTGGACTTTATAAGAGCCATTGGATTGAATAAAAGAAAATCAAATGGATGTAATTGAAAGGAAAAGAAAAACTTTTTAAATAACTCCTCTACCTGCAACTTTTCACACATGTTACCACATTAATATATAAAATGATTTTTTTTTTTTTTTCATATCATGGTCTAGTTGTTAAGAGATACAACATTATCGTTACACTCCACGTCAAATTTGTTACGACGTTAAATTGTTTTTTTTTTTTTTACTGTTACTCTGTTATAACGTTAAATTGTTACCACATACATTTTAATTACAATTTGTATGCGAAACTTGTTACATATTACAAATATTTTGTTACCATATAAAATGAGTTGTTAAGTTTTACTTCAATATTGTTACATGATACATATTTATCGTTACATTTCACGTCAAATTTGTTACAACATTAAATTGTTACCACAAACATCTTAATTACAACTTTTTACATGAAACTCGTTACACTGTATAAATATTTTGTTATCCATATTAATTGAGTTGTTACATGATATTTCAACGTTGTTACAAGGTACAGTAATGTTAAATTGTTACCACAAACATCTTAATTACAAATTTTTACATGAAACTCGTTACATTGTACAAATATTTTGTTACCTATATTAATTGAGTTGTTACATGATATTTCATCGTTGTTATAAGGTACAGTTTTATCGTTACATCCCACGTCAAATTTGTTACAATATTAAATTGTTACCACTAACATCTTAATTATAATTTTTTACGCAAAACTCGTTATATAGTACGTATATTTTATAACTCATATAAAATGAGTTGTTAAATTATACAACATAATTTTTACAAATACAGTGTTATCGTTACACACCATTATAAATTTGTTACAATGTGAAATTGTTACCACGGATGTTCTAATTATAACTTTCTACGCAAAACTTGTTACATAGTATAAATATTTCGTTACCCATATAAAATTAATTGTTATATGATGCAATAGAGTTGTTACAAAATATGGTTTTATCGTTACACACCATATTAAATTTTGTTTAAAATTACAAAACATGTTTTAATTATAACTTTCTATGTGAAACTTGCTAACTAGTATGCATATTTTGTTACTAGTATAAAATGAGTCGTTACATGATATGATAAAATTTGTTATGAGTTATATCTTTATTGCTACATATCACGTCAATATGAAATTGTTACTGCAAATGTTTCAATTAGATCTTTCGATACGAAATTTGTTACATTGTACAAATATTTTGTAGGGTGGCAATTGTTGACACAATATAATATTTGCTGGTTTGAGTTGGACCTTATTGGGTTCTGGTCAACATGTTAAACTCGCAAAGTAAACGGGTCGTGCTTGTACATTTAAAATATTTATTAATTTTTTTTATCCAATTAAACAAATAATGTTTAAATATTTTAGCGGAATATAAATTTTGTGATCAAAATTCTAAATTTTAAACATTTAAATTCTTTAGATAGTTTAATCATAATTTTGAATACTTAATTATTATTATTTTTTTTTGAATTAGAGACTTAAGAAATCCTAACAATTTAAAATTGCTTTAACAAATATTAATATTTAAATTCTTCCATTTCTCTTCTCCGATCGACTAATAAAATTGTATAAACCTGTTGCGTCAAAGTTAATTACTTATCAAAGAGTTAAAAAATTTCTATTGTCCAAATAAAAGGCATTCTTGTTATTTATTTATTTGTTGGACTCAATAATGTAATTAAATTAAAGAGGTTTACTTTATACTACTTTATAATTGGAAATAGGTAACTGGATTAATGGAATTGTAATTTATCACATATCATAGTTAACATTCCTTATAAATTAACGGGTTAAACAACTTTTAGTGAGCAACCTGTTAATTTAATAGGTCATGTTTGAGTTTCTACTTGTGACACGATAAGCTTAAAGGGTCATGTTTAGGTTAAGCAAAAAATTAACGAGCCGTGTTTGGATTGATACAAATATGACACAATAGCTCATGTTTTGTTAGCAATATAAATCGAGTATGACATCACATACTATGAAAAAAGTTGTTACAAACTACAATATTATTGTTACATGTCATCTCAAATTTCTTACGACGTGTTATTTTTTTTTTATTTAAAAAAAGTGGAAGTAGTATTAAAGCAAAAGAACCGAACTACAAAGATATAGGGCAATCACCTGAACTACCGACGCCACACAAGGCGGAAAGTCCTCCAACCAAAAACGGTTTGGAGCAATAGACAGACCATATTTAGCAAGGCAATGAGCAGCAACATTAGCAGTCCTAAGGACAAAAGAAATAGTTGGAGAATAAGAACCCTCCAATAAAGCCCGAATATTGCGGATGATCACACCGATTTCAAAAAGGGTTTAGCATCAGAGTTAATAAAATTGACCACCACCTGAGCATCAGTTTCAAAACAACAAGGCCAAATACCTAAATCATGAGCAAAAAGCATCCCCCTGAAAACAGTCAAAGCCTTAACAATCATCGGCGAGTGATACACCATAACCACCTGCGCACTAGAGGCAAGGACACAGCCTTCAGAGTCTCTAATGATCACCCCAACACCCACCCGACCAGACCTAGAATCAATCGTAGCATCAAAGTTAGCTTTATAACACCAAAAACTTGGAGGTTTCCACATATCCGGATCCAAATGCAGACTCCTCGCGGAACCTGAAGCCAAAACATTAGCCTTCGCAAAGTCCTCCATGAAGGATTCAGCCCATAAAACCACATCATCATCATGAGGAGAAATAGTTTTGCACTAGGCTATTATGCCGATACCAAAACTGCCAAATGATCACACAAAGGAGTTCAAACTCATGAATCTGCAAATGTTCCATGCAAATCAGCATAAAGTCCAAAAAAATAGAGGTTCTTATGAGCCTTGATATTCAACATGAAGGAGTAACTTGAACGAATATTCTTCAAGGAGAGGAAGCACCGAGGTGAGAAATTTTCGGCCTTCCCCTATTACAATGGAAACCTCCAATATCACGCTTACGCACATCATCAAAATAAGTCCTGATAGCCCCTCTACACAAATAAGAAAGATGACCCCCTTGACGTAAACCTCTTAACGGCTTCAACCGTCCCATTTATAAGGAAGGAAAAGGAAACTGAACTGACACACCTCCTGATTTGATCAATCCATGTCTTCGAAAAACCCAACATATCCATCATTCCGCAAAGGAAACTCCATTCAACCTTTTCATACACCTTTGACATATCGAGCTTAAGGGCTATAGCACCTTTCAGGCCTTTTTTCCTTCTTTTTAAAGCACGCATGCATTCGAAACTAACAATAGAATTGTCCGAAATGAGTCGGCCCAGAATGAAGGCACTTTGGGTCTTTGATATCACATCACCCAGAACCCTACGAAAGTGATTAGCCAGTGCTTTTGCAACTATTTTGTAGACAACATTACACATGCTGATTGGTTTAAACTCAGCCATCTTGACGGATCTCTTCACTTTTGGGATAAGAGTGATAATAGTATCGTTTACCAACTCTAAGCCATCTTCCTTGTTAAGCACTCCTTAGCAAGTATTCATCACTTCATTACCCACCACACTATAGTATTTCAAAGTGCAGGAAGGCCATTCGAACCAGGCCACTTGTTGGTGAGACATATCAAATAAAGCAATTCATATTTCCTCAACGGTGAAACAAGCGTCCAGCAGCCCACTCTTCATTTTTGAAAGCTGTGGCTTTACACAAGCAAGCACCATGTCAATATCCTGGCTCGGGTTGATAGACTGAAAGAGAGACCCAAAATACTTCTCTACAATACCATTGATTCCATCTGGGTCCTCATGCCAGACCCCATCATCATCAAACAAGCCTTTAATCGTATTCCGAGATCGGCGAGAGGAAGCTTTAGCATGGAAGAACTTAGAGTTTTTATCCCCCCCCCCCCCATTTAAGTCAATTCTCCCGCGATCGTTGTCGCCAAAAACATTCTTCCTAGTCTAAAAGAAAACCCAGATCCTTTTCAATGGCCTGAATCTGACCCCATGAATCATGCTGGATATCTTTCGAGGCCATCTGCAGCTCAGATTATTTAAGCCTAGTATCCTTGAGCTAGCCCCTCTTCTTCCCGGAATACCACTTCCTCAACTGGTCAGTATATCTGTTAATATTGGAGACCACACCACTCATCCTCAAAACACCATTAGAGACCCCCCTGCCCCAAATGCTTATTAATAACCTCTGCACAATCATGTAGGTCAGCCCAACATTCTTCGAAATGGAAGCGTCAGTGACAACCATGATTACAGATCAAAGGAACACCACTCAAAAGCTGAACCTCCAACACAATAGGCTTGTGATCAAACTTCCAAAATTCCTAGTGCGAAACCTAAGATCCCACATATAAGTTCTTCCACTCAAAATTACACACAAAGGGATCTAACTGTTCTTATACCATTTCGGACCTCATCCAATTGTTGCACCACGTGAATGGGGTCCCCGGTTAAACCTAAATCTTGCAAACCACAATCATAAAAAACATCACGGAAATTATTCATTAATAGAGACGGTTTTTGAATGCTACCCTCCTTCTCCGAATTATCAATGATTTCATTGAAATCTCCCGCGCAAACCCAAGGGTGGTTCGCTAAACTATAGAGTCGGCGGAGGTGTATCCAGGATTGGATCCTCTAGCTAGTCTCCGGGTGACCCTAAAAACTAATGAATCTCCAAGGAACATTAGTGTGAGAAAGAATTTGAACATCAATATGAGAGACAGAGTAAGAAAAGAGACTTACATCCACCGAATCCAACCACAACATGCAAATGCCGCCACTTCTACCATTACAATCAACCACAACTTTACCAATCAAGCCAAGTTTAACTCGAATTGACTCCATGCGCACATTATCAGTTTTAGTTTCCATAATGAAAATCAAATCCGGGCTATGAGCTTTCTTGAAGCTCAGAAGAACTTGTTCCTAGCAAGCCAGTTGAGACTGACCCTTCGATATATCATTTGTAGTAGCCGTATCAACATGGACTTCATCACCCAACATGACCAGCTTTAGTTTCTTCTCCACACCACAATCACTAGATAAAGAAATTCTTTTTCCCAGCCTAGACTCGGGCTCCAAACTATCCATACTTTTGAACCCATCATGAGCCCATCTCTTCCATTTCTCCGATTTCTGCCCAATAGTCTTTCCCAATGTAGCGTCATCTTTTCCACCCATCATTGCATTTCCAGAGTTATTACTACAGTGCCTAGGTTTTTGAGCCCCATGATCAACATCCATTTCTACATAAGCATCATTACGGCCCAACATAATAGAGGCGTTCAGTTCTTTCGAGCCAAACATAGGCCCACAATCACCTATCGTTGACTTCGTGCCAGTAATGTGTTCAATAGAGTCTGGCGTATTTAAAAAAGACACTTTTCCCTTCTTTTTAGAGTTCAAAACTTGATTCACTCCCTGAAATCCAACTTCAGTTGCCTTATCCGCCAGATTCTAATCTTCCTTCCCAAATACAGCTCTGAGATTCTTATGAGTAGGAGTCTCTGAATCCTCACAGTCGTCATCAAGGTTACTATACATGGCACAGTTTTATGGTTTTCATCCGCTTTGGATGGCCCGGCCAAGCCAACATCTGCCACCCTAATACCACTCCCAGTTCCTGCCAATGACATGATATTGTTTCTGTTACCAAGATCCTTAAACATCTCTGGCTCCCGTAGAACAATGGCTCCACCCATGGAAATTCCTTTATTATTATCCTTTCATCCACTTTTGTAACTTTTACCAAACTAATTAGCTAGATGCCTTTAGCCAAGCGCCAAACAACAGATTAAAATCTTCAGGGCCATCCGAATTTATCTCCTTTAGACAATCCCTAACCACATGCCCTACACGTCCGTAACCGAAGCAATGGTCCGGCAAACGTTCATATCCCAACAGTATCGTCATCTCCTTACTATCCCTTAGAACGTCAACACGTAAAATTCTTCGGAGGGGTTGGTCAACGTTAATCACAACTCTAACTCTAACCCTAATATATTTCCAGACTTATTCACCTGATGGGCTTACATCAATTTCACGAACTTCACCTATCATATTTCTTAGAAAGATCCCAATATCACGAGTCATACATAACAGGGCATGTTATGAATTTGAATCCAAAAGGCCACTTTGTTTAAAGCCATAGTTTGAACATTACCTTTGCCTTTAGGTTCCTCTAAAACCAGAAGGGCTTTATCAAATCTTTCAGGGCCCTCCCTGAAGCACAAGATTCCGATTCTCCATCCTTCGAAAGGTAAAAGTGAAATTGTTACCTTCAATAACCTTAATATCTAGCGCCACTCCCCTGGTGATACGCTAGATCTTTAGTATGAGGTTTATGAAAGCATCCCGGTTTACCGCCTTGAATGACATAAACTTGCCCACCAGTCATAGGGCCAGACATTTTTCTCCACCAATCTTTAGATCCGTTTGAAGCGGTGTCAACGGCCCCTTCTCATCCTTCAACGAAAGCGCATCGCAAAGCGCTGCTATGTCATCTGGATTTATACAAGCCAAAACAGAACTCCTAGAGAGTGATGACAGCGATCCCAAGGATCATACAGCTACTCAAACCAAAAGTTCTCTAAGTTTCAGAGAAAGTCAGAGAGACTTTAGGGAGAGAAAATTTCGATTTTCATGTAGATAATTCATGTTACATGATGTGTTTGAATTAAAACTTTTTGTGTAAAATTTGTTAGATTGTACAAATATTATATTATATTAAAAAAATTAAAAAAATAATTTAAAATACTAAAAGTTGGAATTTAATTATATTTTGTAAATGTTACAAATATTTTACAAAATTAAATCACATTAATAAATTAAAATAATTTTTTTAATTCAAAATATATTACATCAAAAACATTATATAGAATTAAATAATTTTTTTTGAAATATAAAAATAATAATTAAAAATATTAAAATGGTATATTATGTTATAAATATCATATAAAATTAAATCTAAATTAAAAATCAATTTAAAATTTAAAAGATTATATTGAGATATGAATAATCCTTATAAAATTATTGTTTTTTTTTATATATTAATTCTTTTATTAAAAGCTATAAAAAAAAAATAAAAATAAAATAAAAAAAAAATAAAAAACCACCCAGTAAAACAATCAGTTAGAGATTTTTATTATTTAAAAAAAAATTACAAATTAGTTAGTAACCTGTTATAGGAAGTTACTTTAAATTTTTTTAAGTGTTTATCTGACACATGTCAATCAAGTATCGGAAGAATCTTATAATAAAATTTTAAGAATGTTACTGAGATTTAATCTCTCAACAATATAGCCATACCCTATATATATATATATATTTCTATGTGATTGACGTACAAGAAATATTATACAATGTAGCTTCTTAAAATTATCTATAGTCGTTATTTATATTATAATTAAGTTGTATGAGATTATTTACATACATAAAACTGAGTTTTGAATATTATAATTACAAGTCCTTGCCATCCCTCATTCCCTCCTCTGTGTGCAGAGAGGTTTCAGCTTCTGGCCGATTGTCCAGGTTAATGTTTTGCTTTGTGTTTTTTTTATCATAGTTTTCCCTTTTAAAAATAAAAAATCCTTACCTTTAAATCTACGAATCATGATATCTATCGACAGGATAAGATTGGTATAGAGATATGCCCCTCAAACTTACGTCAAGAGGTTATGGGTTTGAATCAATCCCCACTTCAAATCCCCGAATTATTCTAATATTTTTTTTAAAATAATAATAAAATCCATGATATCCATCTGTTCATTAATTAAACTTGTAATTAGCTTTGGTGATTGAGTACTTAACAAGCTTGTATCTGACCACACGACTTCTCAGTTCTCAGTGCCTGATTCAATTCAAATTGACTTCTTGAAACGGAATAATTACGTATCGTTTCCACAAGAGAATAATTAAATAGACTGTCGACGAATTATGATTGTGGATTTGGAAAAAATTCAGAGTAATTTCTCTGGTATCTCTTCCATTCATTTCATATTGCGTCACACTATAATAAATATGTAATTGATTAATAGTGTCATATGTTGTGAATCGTACGAATCAGAGTATATTTTTACCCACCCCCTATGAGGGGTAAGCATTACCTCCCTCCTAAAAAAATGACATGTGTCTAGAGAGGGATAAATTTATCGCAAAGATAACCGTGTTTGGACAAATGTACCCTCTTCATAGACACATGTCATCTATTTAGAAATGGGTAATGGTTACCTCTCTTGGGGGGTACATAGCGATTTCCTCCCTTTAAAACAAAAGTATATCTTCCTCCCCGGTAGCAGCAGTAGCTTGATAGAGGTGCAATTCCCAATTCACACACAGAAGTGAGAATGGATAGAGTCGAAAGGTTCCGCCCGAGGAAGCCGGGGCCGCAGTAGCTGCGGAATCTTCTACTGGTACGTAGCGGGCAACTAGGGGTTCTTGAGACTATTCCTAGTGATTCTCTCTTCTCTCAAGTAAAGCTAGGTCAATGAAATGTGAAAAGGAATGAGATCCAAGGTACTACTACCGGTCAAGCATGCTCTCGCTTCCCCTTCTCTTGTCCCGAATTCCCTTTCTGTTGAACAAATCACAGGCTTCCAAAAGCGGGTTGTCGCCCATTGATGGTCTACAGGGCTATCTCTATCCTCGCTAAGCTTGTCTCCCTCGGGCCCTTACACGGTCTTTAAACGGGGTGAACAATAGTGTTCTCTAAGAATCATGTATATGGATAAATTGTAGTCGCCAACATTGCAATTTTAGATTTTTGTTTTGTAAATCGAGACATGTTCTACCGTTCATTTTATTAGGAAAAAAACAACTAAAATTGAGAAGTGATATAGTTACAATTTGCAGTTATAATTTCAAATACATTTATATTTTGAATTATTACAATATTTCGAGATTACGAGAGAGTTCTAATTTAAACCGACAATCTCTTAGAGTAGGTGTGGGGTGTTTATGACTGAGTCAACATCATCTTGTCAATCAACCCAAATTATGTGTAAATTGAATTGTCGTTACCATGGTAGTTAAAAATCGTTATACGGGCCAATTCTTAAACCTAAGTAATAACCAAGCTTTTATTTATATGAGCAGCTAAAGTCATCAAACTTAATATGAATCAGGCCAAAACATAGATCCGATCTAAAGAAGTAAACCTTGACCCAGTCAGTTAAAGACAAAGTCAATATTGCAATATTGCAACACACATTATTGACTTGATGGTTTTCAAATCTCCTCAAGAATGTCGAATTGGATCAGATATATAATTCCACGATATAAAGTCGAAATCTAAGGAGAAGTATCAAGACACTCTTCAGTTGCTCTAGCCCCCATAAGCTATAAAAAGTCCACACCATTTCATTTAAAAAGAGAGAATCTTCTGACTCCCACACAAGAAAACAAAAAAGCATAATGGAGTCGTCTCAATGCAATATAATACAATTATATTACATTTTACAAGACCACTTGACCAATACCCATTCTACCAGACAATAATGGTGGCAAGGTTCCGGTTCGGTTTCGGTTTCAGAGGAACCGGCGGTTTTGAACCGGAATTTCTTTTTTTTTTTTAATTTAAAAAAAAAAAGACTTCTAAATTGTAAACTACTAAACTTGTAATAATGTAATTTTAAATAATAAAATAAAATAAAATATATAAATGACAAATTACAAAATAAACAAATGACAAAATACAAATTATAAAAGGAAATTAAAATAAAATAAATAAAATGTCAAATTACAAATCACATATTACATTTCATTGGATATTTGGGAATTAGGTCACCCGAAGTTCGAAAATAACATAAAATAAATAAATGATAAATTACAAAATTAAATTAAAATAAAACAAAAAAAAATGTAAAATTATTAGCCTTGCACTTAATTTTCACTATAATTAAGTTGCCTACGTATCCTCTTGGGGGGTTTAGAGGAATCAAAGGCTACGTAGTTCTCTTACCTTTTATTGCAGGTTTGTTGATGACATGGACTTGTGATGACGTGAATACGTGATCCACATCTTCTATTCCGGGCCCGTTGTACTTGTCTCTCCACTTTCATGTTCGTTATCTTTGAAGAAATCGTATGTTATCTCATATTCGATTTCTTGTTGTCTATATTGAGCCTTTGTCAAATCATCCACACAAACCTGTATCTGGAGTGCTTTCGGAGTCAAGCATGAACGCCTTTCATCCAAGATATTCCCCTCGGTGCTGAACTCTTGTTCCACCGCCACTGTAGAAACTGGTGTTGAAAAAATATTTTTTGCTATGATAGCCATGATTGGATAGTACTTTGCGTACTCTTTCCAATATTGTAATATATCAAATTGTCTGTCTGACGTGGATTCTATAAACTCATAAGAATCATTTAGATAAGATTCAAACTCAGAATACTTGTCAATGCTTGATGAAGAAGAAGATCTAGGTTTTTTTGTTTTTTTTTTTATAATAGACTATATCCTAAATTCAAAAATTCGGAGGATGATGATGTGGGATGTGCAGTTTGTGTTCGTGTAACATCTAAGTTGAGTGAGGATCCATAAACTAAAAGATATTCATCATATAAAGAATACAATAATTTCTTAATTCTATCATAACATGCATTAACATTATATTCTATGTTTAAACCTTGGATGCCATAATAACCATTGAGATAATAACAAAAATTTTGTAATTTACAATGTGGATCAAAATTCATGGCAATCAAATAAATATCTAGCAACTCATGATAATAACGTAATCATTTTTCCTTCATAGCATTAACGGCTTCCCATATTTCTATGTCGGATTCACAATAAGCAAATGCACCAGCAATAATTAGACTTTCAATAATAAATAAATGAGTTGTAGGATAATAAACACCAGATAAATTTATTGTAGCAGTATGAAAAACTTTTAACAAATTGAAAACGTTGTAACAAGCATCCCAATGAGATTTATAAAGTTGAATGTCAATAACATGAAATTGAATAAAAGAAACTAATAGATCTCTATACTCGTAACTTTGAGCAAGCAATTTAAAGTAGAATTCCAACGTGTTGGAACATCACGAGGAAATCTAACGACACGTTTACCATTTTGTTTACAATATTTAACCCATGCATTCATTACAGAAGAATGTTTCCATAAAAATTGAAGGGCTTGTTTAATAGGTAGAATAAAATGATCAAAAGTTTCTAATCCTTTTTGAACACATAAATTTAAAACATGACATGCACATCTTTGATGAAAAAATACACCACCAACAAATGGTTTGCATAAATTAATTATGGAATAGCAGCAGTATTGCTAGAAGCATTATCAAAACCAATTGCAAAATTTTTGTTCTCAATGTTATACTCTGAAAAAATAATTCTAAGCATTCTAACAATATTTTGAGCAGTATATGAATCATCGACAACTCTAAATGCAAGAATTCTTTTTTGGATATTCCATGCATCATCCATAAAATGGCAAGTGACACCCAAGTATGAATGTGATCGCCAATGGTCAGTCCATATGTCGGCATATACGGAAACACGACCGTTATATTTTTCAAAAAATCTCTCTAACTTTTTTTTTTCTTTTACATAAATCTTTTTAAGTGTATATACAAGAGTGGATCTAGGAACATGACATGCAGCAGGGTTTAATGCTCGTCGACAATAATTAATAAAACCAACATTTTCACCAAAACCGAATGATAAGTGTTCTACTGCTACCATTCTAGCTAATTCTTCCCTATTTTGTTCATCAGTATAACAAAATAATTGTTGGTTAGGAGTAGCGTACCTGGGAATTTGTGTTTGTGACCTCGATTTGGTCTCTGCTTCTGGATGTTTGGTTTGAATATGCTTCCGATAAGTGTCATATCCTCCGGATTTGGACCACTTATATACTTTATTGCAATAATTGCAAGCCGCTACATAGCTTCCATCTTCTTGCCTAACTTTCTTTATATGTTTGACGAATAGATCAGATTTGCTCTGCTTCCGGTGGATCAAAATCATAATCTGGAGGTGTATCAATATCAGGCATATTTTCTGAATGACTTGTCAAATTAAGGGCGGGGGTGGCATTATGATCGGGTTCTGAAATTATTAAAGGGGGAGTAGGAATGTTTAGGCCTAGGTCTTCAGCATAGGCCCGGCGTTGCAGATAATCGTGATAGGTGGTGTCGTTATGACCGAGATTATCGACCATCTGACCCTTACCTTTCATCGAAATCGAACGCCTAGGATAGTCACGGCTGTGACCCCTTCCATTTTCACCACTTGCCATTGGATTGGACGGAATAAATTTGGGACTAGAGAAATACTGAAAATCTGAAATAGATAATTGAAAACTTAGAACTTAGAAGAATAATGCTATAAAGTATAAATCTATATTCTATAATAATATAATACTATAATAGTAGAGTAGTAGATTAGTAGTAACTAATAAGTACTAAGTACTATTATAGTAAGTACTAAGTAGTAACTAGAAATACGATAAATTGCAAATAAATGAAATTGGAAACTTAGTATTTAGTAAATACTAAATAGTAATTGGTTATTCGGAAATTAAATAAATTATAAATAAGATAAATTGTAAATAAAATTAATTGCAAATAAAATTAATTGCAAATAAAATATATTGGAAATAAAATATATTGTAAATAAAATTAATTGCAAATAAAATTAATTGGAATTTTGAAAATAAAATTAATTGCAAATAAAATATATTGGAAATAAAATATATTGTAAATAAAATTAATTGAAAATAAAATTAATTGCAAATAAAATTAATTGGAATTTTGAAAATAAAATATATTGGAAATAAAATATATTGGAAATAAAATTAATTGCAAATAAAATTAATTGGAATTTTGAAAATAAAATTAATTGCAAATAAATAATAAATTGCAAAATTAAATAAATAATAAAAACCTTGGAAACTTGGAGTCTTCACTCTTGGAGCCTTGGAGAGTTGGAGAGTGTTGGAGACTTGAGAGTTGAGTATTGAAACAATGAAACTTGAAATAAAAATTAGAAATTTAGAATTAGAGATTTAGAGAATTGAGAATAAAGAGAATTGAGATTTGAGAAAATAGAGAATGAGAGGAAAATAAGAAATTAGTATGAGATTGTGAGAAAAAATGAAAGGACAGGAGGGGTATTTATAGAAGAAAAAAAAAATTTTAAAAGGGTTGGCCGTTGAGGCCAACGGTATGCTGACGTCAGCATGATGTTGGGCCCAACGTCACACTGACGTCAGCAGACCGTTGGGCCTCAACGACCAAAAAAAAAAAAAAAAACCGACCGATTTGAACCGAACTGAAACCGTCGGTTCCAGCATGGTTGGAACCGGAACCGGAACCGGAACCGAAAAATCGGTTCCGGTTCCGATTTTTTCGGTTTCGGTTCCAGTTCCAGTCCGGTTCCACTGTTGGAACCGGACCCTTGCCAGGTCTACAAGACAATTCAACCAACACCTATTTTCTACATCATATAAAATTCATTTAACAATGGTCTCCTCACCTCCGCCGACCTTTCAACCACGCTCTAAGTCACGTTCAACAATTCTAATTCACTTCTACGAGCAACTCGATAGGATCAATGAGCGTACTACGTTTATCAATTGCAATCCTAACTCTACACTCAGCCCAAGCGAACATAAGACTATTGGAATGATACCACTCAGGACTCGACCAGTCTTGTTTACAATTTGATTTTTATTACTTAGTAGTTCAATATAGTTGTTGAAATTAATCATATTCAAGTTTTGTTCTATACAAACGATTTCTTCTACAAATATCGGACTTGAGCGTGGGAGAGTCCCATAAAGGGATCACCCCAATTCCGTGTTCTCTTTTTTATTTTACAGGATTGTTAGTGCCTTCCGCTCTACCAAATTCAACTGTGGATTTTTGGGGTGTACAGTTACTAACAACATGTCGTTGTGCATATGTCAAAAGATTTATATTTTATATTCTACCTCGCTAGTGCACGAGTCAAGAGACTAGTATAGCAACAAGTAAGAGTATCGTTCTGCAGGGAGGTGTCATCCGTCAACTGTCTCAAATTTTAGTGTTGATTGAAATCATATAAATAAGAATGCGGATGTGGTGAGAGTAGTGTGTGTGAGAGAGAGTGCGAATGGAAACGAGAGAGTGCAAGGAAATGTAAATAATGCAAATGAAAACAAAAGAATATGAAAGGGTGATAATAGTGTTAAAAGAGATAAATAATAAAAGGATGGCTAGGAGAGATGTAGTATCATGGTCATACAAGGTAGATGAGTTCACCATACATAAATGCACACCTAGTGGGTTGTTAGACAATGAAGTTCATCGAATTTAAGTTAAGGGCTTGTTCTCTTGATTAAGGGATTCGAGAACACTAATCACTCCCCAAAGGTCATGGATAGACCAATTGTGCCACTGGTCCCACCCATTAAGCACATGAACACATATATAGCCAAAACCTACTTTAGCAAAGGTCATCCATAGAACAAGTTTCACCCATTATTTAAAGCTAAGTGGTCTAGGTTATACCCGGATTGGTCCTCCATAGGCACAACTGAAACCCACATACACTCAAACCCCTATAAACAAGGAATTTCGACCTTCCATCAACATATGCACACAAATGGGATATTTGATTACAACTACTCCTACATTTAAGTTAATCTACTCCTAATCCACTACAACAAATATGGTCTTTTATGAGCACTAAATATGGCCGGAAAGTGTCAAAAAGTGGTCGAAAATGTGCATTTTTGATGGGAAAAGGCCGTCGGTCTCCATCGAAAATAGTATCGTGGGAAATAATCTTTTTTTGACGAACCGTCAGAAATACAACATTTCTGAGGGCTATGAGTGGTTGGAGATAAGGAGTTATGTTGTCGGAAAAGGTTATGGAAACCGGATTAGGGGATCATTTACAACGGTATTTGTCGTCAAATATAAGTTATTACAGAGGGAGAGTGTGGTTGAAAATAATGCATCACCATTACCAAGGAAATTACAATAGTCAGAAATAATGTATTTTTTATGGTTGAAAATAATGCATCACCATCACCAAGGAAATTATAATAGTAAAAAATAATGTATTTTTGAGTAGTAACGTTGTTGAAAATAATGTATTTTCAAGGAGTTAAACAATAGGATATTGTATTTTTAAGGACCTGCTAAATTGATATGATTGATTACTAAATATTTCAATCAAAGAGTTCAACAATAGTAGTAATCTTTTCATTAAAAATAATATAATATTCAATAACAAGAATTGTATATAATAATAGTACAAGTAAAACTCAAATAGTACATATAACATGTATATATACAACTGTTACAAATTCGTCACATGGTTAGTGGTTTTTTATTATTATTATTATTATTTTTTTTTTTACATCATATAACTAGATAAGAAAATACAGAACTCTCATAGAGAAGAGAATAAAATTCTTATCAAACCCTCACAACATAAGTCAAAGCTTCGAAAATGTCAATACATGAGTTGTCTCCTGTAGATAAAAAATTACAACTTTGTAAGATACCTAATAATAAGATAGGACTAATATTTGTCCCTTGCTTAAATCTCCATATTAGTGCAGAGCTTTTGAAATTAACAGACAAGTTAATCTAAATGACTATAATATTTTACATTCCATAGCTAACTAACATTAGTAATACATGCTTAGCAAAATATTTGAACAAATCTACTTTAGCAAAAAAATTGAACAAATCAATTGATGTAATAAAAATTAAAATAATTAGATTTAAGATAATCATCGTTGCAAACAATCAGATAACAACCTTTAAGATCATTGAAAAATTCTAGAAACAGATCCACCTACATATTAAATTTGTCAGCAAAAAAATTGAACAAATCAATTGATGTAATAAAAATTAAAATAATTAGATTTAAGATAATCACCGTTGCAACAATCAAATAACAACCTTTAAGATCATTGAAAAATTCTAGAAACAGATCCACTTACATATTAAATTTGTCCGAGCATTGAAACTCAAATCTTTAGAGGCAAAATTTCATGAAGTAGGCCTCTTGTAAACTGCAATTGAACGAAATTAAAGAATTAGTGTTTATCAGAGAGAAGTTGCAAAAAATTGATGCAAATTAACATCACAATTTTAATCTCACCCATATAGCTTTTGTAGGACTCTTTGTTCTTTGTTCTATATTCAAAAATAAATTGGAACCCTAATAGCTAAACATTAAAAAATTAAATCAAAACAAAAATTGTATATGAAAGAAGATTGGCACAAGTCTCTTTGTTCTTAAAGACTCAAATCAAAACAAAAAATAAAACATGAGATTTTTTTTTAAAAAAGAGAGGACTTACATAAGTATGACGGTATGAGACTGAGAAAGAAAAAAGTCGTCTTGTGCTGCTGCGGAGCAAGCTTCCGCGTTGAACGGCGGTGAGATGAGGTGACACCGACGAGAAGGAAATGGTTAGGGTTGTGGCTGGGGTGGATGTGGCTTGAGTAGTTGAGCGGCTAATGAATGAATTGGTGACGAGGTGAGGTAAAGATAAAAGGATTTAGGTTTTTTAACTTTCAAGTTTTACGATTACAATTTCTAACCACATGTCACTTGTATTTTTTTTTTTTTCTTTTTTACAAAGCTTTTTTTTAGTCTTTCTTTTTTTTTAGAAGTTTTAAACGTTTTTTTTATACAAGTTTTAAACATATTTTTTTTTATTTTATGTTTTACAATTACATTGGCAATGACCTTTTTTATTTTTATTTTTTTTACTTTAAAATAATTTTTAAATTATTTATATTTTAATAGAAACATTTCAAAACATAATATATCTATATATATTTATATCATATAAAGTACTTATATTATATTTTTAAAATTTTTAAATATAAAATTATTTTATCAAAATATTATCACAATTTATATTATTAAAATTACATTATTAGAATTTTATTTTAAAACGTAATATAATTTTTTTTATGTACTTTTTTTTTTAAGGGCACGTGACATGTGGTTAGAAATTGTATAATATTTCCGAAGATCAGCCATTGTGGTCGGAAAATATTCTTCTTTTCTGAGAGCTAGATACTTGTTGTCAAAAATAATATTGGCGTTTCCGATGATCAAATATTGTGGTCGGAAAAGATGAAGGCTAGATACCCGTGGTCAAAAATAGTATTGGCGCCAAGCTTTGGCGCTGTTTTCACATTATTTCTGACGACTTTAGACATTATTTTCAATGGTATTTGTTTCGTCGTAACAAATACACATTATTGTTACACTTCTCTGACAACCTGATTTTTTTCGTTTGAAAAAAAACAATAACTAACCATAATTTCACTCCGTCGGAAATAGTTGGTCGGAAAAGACATTTTTTCTTGTAGTGATCCCATCCATGAACACATATCAATTTCCAATCTCCACAAACATGCATATCAAGATAAGAGATTATTCAATAACAACAAGAACGAAACAAAACCAAATCCTGATTTGAGAACAAATATCACATAAATGAGCACAATATATGTTTACAAATATTCCCAAGTGGGGTTACAAGTAAAAAGAAAACAAGATATACAAAGAGAAGAGTAAAAAGGAGACAACCCTTGAAGATGACCTCCTCTAAGAGCTCCATGAATTCTTAGCTCAAAATTGGTCCAATCCACTCCTTTCTCCATGCAATCTACTCTAAGATGAGGTGGAGGATGGGTAGAAGGTGGATGTGGTGAGCTTCCCATGGAGGAGAACCTACATGGGAGCTTGAAAGCGTCTCTCTCTCTCTCTCTTGTTGAGGTGAAGGAGATGAAGTGTGGGCTGATGTGGTCTTTTTTGGATGGAGACCATGCTAAATTCTACCACAAAGTCAACCAAGGCCTGAGCTTTGATAGTCGTTTTGGGTTTGTATTTGATATCATACTGGGTGAGCTCCAGAGCCCATAAGACTAACCTTCTTGATACGTCTGGTCTCTAGAGGAACTGCCTCAGCGGGTGGTTTATGACCATTGCGATGGTATGAGCCTAGAAATACGGTCGAAGCTTTCTGGATGTGGTTACCAACACATAAACAAGCTTCTCCAAGAGGGTGTAATTCTTCTCGGACTTGGTCAGGGTGCGGCTTACAAAATAGACTGGTCTCTAGACTCCATCATCATATTTTTTCACTAAGGCTCCATTAGTAACGGTCTCTGAGACTGCTAAATAAAGCTATAATTCTTCTCCCGATGTAGGTTTTACTAGCAGTGGCGGGCTAGCAATATACCTTTTCAAAGACTGAAAGGCTTCCTCGCTTTCTTGATTTCACTTCATCTTCTTACCCTGCTTTATAATTTTGAAGAAGGGAAGACATTTATTAGTAGACCATGATATGAAGCGGTTCAATACTGCTACCCTACCATTAGGCCATTGGGCTTGCTTGAGGGTGGTTGGGGGCTCAAGGTCTAGGATGCTTTTGATCTTCTCGGGATTGACCTCAATCCCTCTCTCATGTACCATGAATCTTAGGAATTTTCCTGCTACTACCCCAAAAACACACTTAGCAGGATTTAGCCTCATTTGATTTTCTCTTATTATCGGGAAGGTTTGGCGCAAGTCTTCTGGATGTTGATCTGTTGCAGGAGATTTGGTGATCATATCATCTATATACACTTCCATGAATCTTCCAATTTGCGGTTTGAACAATCTATGCACCAAACGCTGGTATGTAGCACTTGCATTCTTAAGACCAAATGACATTACCTTGTAGTAGTAAAGGCCTTGCTCGGTGATGAAGCTAGTCTTGTCTTGTCTTGTTCACATGATCTGATTATACCTCGAGAAGGTGTCCATGAAGCTCAAGAGCTTGTTTCCTGCTGTGGAGTCGATTAGTTGATCTATTTTGGGTAGAGAGAAGTTGTCCTTGGGGCAGGCTCGATTAAGGTCAGTATAATCCATGCATATGCGCCACTTCCTATTAGACTTAGTAACCATGACCGCATTAGCGATCCACTCAGGTAACGAGACTCTTTGATGAATCTAGTTTTTAGGAGTTTGTTTACTTCCTCTTGTACCGCGGTATTCCGTTCGGCGTTGAAGCGCCTCCGTTTTTGTTTGACTTGCTTAAAAGTCGTATCAACCGCTAGCCTGTGGGTGGCCAAACTAAGAGGGATGCCCGGCATCTTGTCGTGACTCCAAGCAAAAATATCGTTGTATTCTCTGAGGAGTTTTATCAGATCCTCCCTAACTTCACGATCTAGCGCAACACCAATTTTCACTATCTTGGTTGGATCATTCTCTCTTATAGGTATCTCCTCCATCTGTTCAGCGGGGTACCCACTGGTCCAACCATGTTCTTCTTCCTCTAATTCTTCTATAACCATATCTGGTACCTCGCCTTCTTCCGGGACATAAGGATCCTATTCTGGCATGCCTCGAGGTAGCTCGCTAACGATGTGTACATACTGTTTAGCTAATGCGATTGGGTTCGTGGATACCGCATAACAATTGCGTGCAGCCTGCTGATCCCCGCAAACCTCTCCTACCTCGGTCCTAACTGAAAATTTCTAAATGTTGTGATAAATAGACAATACCCCATGTATGCCGGATAGGAAACGTCTCCCTAGAATCACGTTGTAGGTGGACGGGGTGTCGACCATAATGAATTCTGTCATTATGTTCTACTGAAGTGGCATTTTTTCGATTATCACTGGCAACCTATGGGATCCAATCGGCATCAATGAGTCCCCTGTAAATCCATATAGAGGTGTGGTACAACTGTTGTAACAGGGATTCTTCAAGTTGAGTTTATCATGAGCCCCTTTGAATAGAATGTCTACCCTGCTCCCAGTATCAATTAGGACATGGTGGACCTGGCAATTGGCTATCCAAACCGTAATCACCATTGGGTCGTCATGTGATTGAACTGTGTTGTATAAGTCTTCCTCCGTGAAAATAATCTGGCTTCCACGTGAAAGGTTTTGGGATCCCTTAGTAACCTTAAGTACATCGCTACTGGTAGAAAATCTAGAAATCTTCGTAGCATGATTTTTCCTGGAGTTGTTGGAAATTCCTACTAGGGTAGGGCCCCCACTGATAGTATGGATGACTTGGATCTGTTGCATCAAGTCTTTTCCTTCATCCTTCCATCTATCCTCTGCTTCCTGCAATCTTTCTTGTACCTCCTTCCCCATCTTGATGCTATCCCGCACTTGTTGCAAGAATTTGACCAAAAGTCCTCCTCTTACTAGTCCCTCAATCTGGTTACGCAGGCTGTAGCATTCTGATGTATTGTGTCCTATGTCCTCGTGGAAATCACAGTATTTATAACGGTTCCTTCTATCTACCAAAGCTTTCATAGGGTCTAGCTTCCAGAGCAAACCTTTGTCACAGATTGCGAGATATATGGTCTCTCGGGAGGAGTTAAAAGGGGTGTAGTGGTTGTACCCGTCCTCTTCGCCTACTATTTGGGCTACTTCCCTTAATGGAGGGGTCGTTCGGAGAGGACTCCTTCGTGCGGGGTATCTATCCCGATGTTGAGAAAAATGTGGTGGCCTATACTTAGACCGGTTGGGAGGAAGATTTTGTACTCCTTTAGTCGATACGGGCTTTGAAACTTTCTTTTTAGGACGCTTGGCAGATCGGGCTTCGTCATGCTCGATCTTGATCCTCATTGTTCCTCTATCTCCACTTATTCTAAAGCCCTGTCATAGGCTTCCTGGTAGGTTTCAAGTGGATGCTTGGCGAATTACCGAAACAATCTCCCGGCCCAAAGGTTCCTTCAAAAATTTACTAGGGTCTCATTCTCAGCGACCACCCCCATCTGGATTACTTCCTTGTGGAACTTCTCCACATATTATAGTAGGATGGGGTCTTTGGGACGAGGCTTGATTCCCTGAAATTGCGCACTGAAGTCTACAGTAAGTTTAGTGAAGGAATCTACACTACCTAGGGGCAATTTCCTGAACCAAGTTTTGGCATGATCTGTCAAGGTCAAAGGAATTATTCTACACATGGCGGACCGGGTAGCATTCTGAATTTCCATCTGGTGCAGAAAGCTTTCTAGGTGGCTTCCAAGGTCTTTCGATCCCGAATATTTCTTAGATGGCATCTTGAACTTAGGGGCTAGTTTTGCCTCCCGGATCCTTCTTGAGAAGGGCGCATTTATTTCCCCTAAGGGATTCTTCTAGGTACCCTGATGCTTACCCCTCCTCAATTCTTCAAGTTCTCTCGCCATTTTATCTCTCTAGTTTTCTTGGCGTTTGGAATCGTCATGTATGGATCGAGCCTCTAAGCCGTCATTGTCTGAGGTTTCAGATTCAATGGTCACCGCTCTGCGCTCCTTCTTTTGAGGAGGGTTCCCTCTGAGATTTCTTCTAGGCTTGGTACTCGCGCCCACATCGGGCTGTGGAGCTTGCTCTTTAGCTATTGGTGTAATAGCTGGTTGGTTCCCCCTAGAAGGGATATTCGCCACCGATCTAACCTGACGGGGTCTAAAATCTGCGAGGTAGTTTGGAACTAGAATGGGTGGCCTCAGCCTGTCAAAGTCCGGTACCTGAGCACTTGGTTCGGCCTCTCCCGCAGTTTTGGGTACTTCGAAGGGTATCCCCTAGGCTATCATTCGGAGTCGAATACTCTCCATATAGGCTGCAGCTTGCTGTTCAAGGATATCACAATTGATTTCTTAGGCAATGGGAGCTTGAGGCACGGAGCCCGCATTTGGTGGGGGAGCTGGTTCCGGGTTGTTGTTCCTCGACCAACTTCCCTACTTTTGGATTCTTTGAATGGAAGCGAGAGAGTAGGGCCCTAAGGGGGTGGGCAGCCCCTGAGAATATTGGAGTCTCATCTTCCTGCTTACTAGGTAGAGCTAGGACGGATTTTTTGTAAACGTTGGGAAAATTTCCAACAGATGGTGCCAAAAAGTGTTACCAGAAAATCGTCACCGGTGTGAGTTTTCGAATAACTACTTTTAAAGGGACCACAATCATGTTAGATGCCGGCCTGAAGGGGTATCACGTAGCTCGATACCTGTATAATATCAGTAAAACAAATTAGACACAATGGTGATTATAAGTAAGGAGAAACCAAAGTCTGTACTCATATATTTATAGAAAGTGAAATACAACTCTTTGATCGATTCAAACTTGACACCAATGTAATGGCAATTTACGATCTATTCTATAGGAGGATTCTGACACCGTTGGAGATGGTGAAATCGTACGAGTCGATAAGTAGAAGAGCTCTCTATGGGTCTTTTTTTTTTTTTCAAATCTCCGACCCTTTTCTATGAACATGGACGTCCTCCTTCATTTCCCTCCTCCTACCAATCAAATCCCCCTAATTTAGACCAAATTGATTGACCGTGTTAGAGGGATTGACATGCGTTAATGGTGGGTATCAATTTACGTGGGAATGACTCTTTTCAACGACGTCATGTTTTCGTTTATATTTGAAATGCGAATCAATTGATTTATTAGGTCTCATTTATAGCGCTTTAACTAATGAAGGATTATACCCTTTCCTTCCATGTTGCTTGAAGGAGAATTCTAGTCTTGTAATGGCGTAGTATCCTTCTTCTAGTTTAATATTAATTGGAACTTGGATATAACACTCTTACCTTATAGTTTATTCTTCTGACATTCTTGCCGCTTGGTAAATTGATTCTATGAGGGATTAGGGTACCCAGTTATCCCGCTCCCTTTATTGATCAATGATATTAGCAAATCAGGATACCGGAGTACCAATTCCAAAAAAGAATGAGGTACCAGGGCCATAATATGGCGGGGTACCCAAAGTGGCCCAATAGTAGAATCCCATGATCCTCCTTACAACGAGGTTCCTGGATGATGGAGTGGCAAGGTACCACGATGACAAAATAGCAAGAAAACAAGATGGTTTGGTAGTGAGGTATCCAGATAATAGGATAACATAATACTTAGGCGTTATGGCGATGCACCCGGACCAAGTGGGACATCCGGGGGTGGTAACAGGGCACCTTGATGTGGTAGTAACGTATCCGGTTGGGGTAGTGGTAGGATTCCCAAATTTGGTAGCAGTGTACCTGGCAGGATACTTGAATTCAGAAATCGGGTACCTTGTCATAGCAATGAGGTACCCAGACCGTCTGGTATCGAGGTACCCAGATGTTGTGGCAGGGTACCCTGAATCTTGTAGTAGCATGGTATATCATTCTGGCCTTCTCCTTTAAGGTAGCAGGATACTTCTTGTTGTCTCCCTCTACTTCTTGTCTTGGTGGAAAATTCTTCTTTGGACCCCTGCCATTTTTGGCCGTTAACACTACCTTTACATCAAACCCCAAATGTGGTTTGTCCACGAAATAAGCCAATCAATTTACGAGACCTTACACTGACCTTGAGCGAGATGTTCTCGAACAAAATAAAAGTAACATCAATGTGCTTCATGAGTGAAATATAGGATTAACACAAAGGTATGTGACACTTACTTTGTTACAATAGGTCACAATAGGTGAGGTCAAAGAAGAAGTACCAAGTTCATATAGTAGGTTCTGTATCCATACAAGTTTTGCTGTAGTTGATGCAATGGCCCTGTATTCGGCCTTCGTAGTAGATCGAACCACAAACTTTTGTTTCTTGGAATTACATGAAATGTGGATTGGGCCAAAAAAAAAAAAAAGAGAATAATGTAGGCACAAGTGGAAGTTCGATCATGTTTGTTCCCATTCCAATAGACATCTAAGAAAGCATGAAGAGAAAGAGATGATTGGTGATAGAGGAAAAGACCATGAGAGGATGGTATATATACCATGGATATCATGGTCTAAAAGACTAGTCTTTTGAGTTGTAAGAATTCTGATAGACGACAGCAGCAGTTGTGCTGAGAGAAAAGTAAATTTCTGTATTTCTTATTGCTTTCCGTAATCGGAATGTCTGATAATTGAAACACTGGAAGTTGAAATCTTTTTTAGAAACCTAGTCTTCTTATGTGGATGAGTCTGGTATACAAGATCACTTTTTACCCACTTGTATCATTTTATACTCTCATTTAAAACAATCTATGGAGAAATATTGGTATCTTCAAGATTCTTTTATTTACAGTGAAATTCTTATATAGCCTTCAAATTATGGCTATTTTAAAAAAAAAAATAAAAAATAAAAAAAAATAAAAAAAAAAAACTAAAATTAGTATTTTGATTGTTTTTAGCAAGTAAACCACTTTTTGGATGAAATTGCCCTTAATGAATTTTGAATAAAAAATATATATACATATATTTATATATGTTTTATAATGCTATTGAGAAACTATATTAATAGAGCACTTAAAGGGTTACTATGCTTACAAGTTTACTTGTTTGAGGTACCTATTGGTATAATTGATAAACTTACATAGTCTTAATTCCTCTTAGTAAATTGGAGCGTTCTCATAAGGAAAATGCCTTGTATGTATCAACAATTGATCTTTTGATGTATGCTTAATATATATGCATTGGTACTACTATTACATTAGCATACTTTGCAGATTTCAAACCAATTTGACAAGCATCATTGGACAGTGTTATGGAATGTTTTATCGTATTTGTAAAGGTTAAGTGCTTCATGCTCACATGTATGTATTTGGACCTTTTTAAAGGTTGTTGTTTATGCTTTCCAAAGGTCTTGAAATCTATTTCAGATTTTGTATTCATGATGGTAAAGAGGTGTCATATCATGAAGAAGTATCTAGTAGACACTAAGGGAAATATGTGGCAACTCTAAAGATTTTGGATTGTCTCAGAGTTACAAGTTTCTAATACCCACATGTAAAATAACTCTTGATGCGCTAACAAAGATATTTGATTTCGAAGGTTTTGTAGAGCATGTTATATCCTGCATGAGATGATTGTTATTTTTTGTTAAGGTTATTTTTGATATTCTTGATATATGTTTATTTTATGTTCTCGAGAATATTTTTGTTGCGTTGTATATGCATGTTAAGTTATTTTCCATATTTCGTATTGTGCTCACACATATGTTTTGATTATGGCAAGGAAAGCCTCAAAGCATGTTTAGCTTTAAAGGAGTAGTTCAATCACAATGTGCGAAGGTTTTGACCTATAAGTGAAAGTTACTTAAGGCAGAAGAACTTGCTCGTCTTAAGGGAGAATTAACTCATGGTTCAAAGGTTTGACCAATGAGTGTAAGTTGCTTAAAACATTAAGTTTGCTCATCTTAAATGCTTCGCATGAAGCAAAAGTGGACTTATATAGAAATAGGCATGATGATCACATTTACATGTAATTTTCCATAACACATATGCATACCATTATTACTTGGGTAGATAGAGCCGAGGGTATTTTGATTGCATATGATCTTATGTCGATTAAATATGTAATGATCTATCGTTGGATACTTAAAATTCTATCGACTAAAGGGAAAGTTTTTAAGGTGTTACTCTCTAAAACATTCTGTTTAGTGGCCACATATAGTCGTTTGTTAATTCGGAGTATTATTTTTAAAACAATTGTTTATTTATTTTGCACCCTCTTGTTTCATACTAAGAGACACGTTAATAATTCAATTACCATATAAATTAGGAATCTACGTCTTACATTTGTTCATTAAATTGCAAGATGCAGAGAAATGTCTCCCATGTAGCAAGAGTTGGATTCCAAATCATGCTTATTACAATTGATGTCAGTAGTCTTCTATAACCATAGAGTATAGACCCATAATTCGACTATATATGTTTAAAAAATATATAATTTTATTAAATGTTCCAATAAATATTTTTTAATATATGTCTATCGAAATTAGAATTTTGATTAGTTGAATAAATTTAAATTTATATAATAGGTTTTTTTTTTTTTTTTTTTTTTTTTTTTTTTTTTTTTCTAACAACTCACATAGGTTATATATAAATATTGTGCAATTGTTAACAAATCAAATCATGTAGTCAAGCGGTCATGCGGTAAAGGCTTACAATTTGACTTGAGGTTTCAAGTTCAATTCCTCATAATGACAATTAATTGTCATTATTATTAGAAGTGGGGCGAGCGAGAGTCCGGATGGCAAGATTAATTTTCGTAATACATCAGTTATACGTCATCGTTTTTATATGTACTGATGTGTTTTAAAATCATTTACATCGGTTATAAACCGATGTCGTTATCGTGTTTTTTTCTACATCACTCAAATCTACATCAGTTACAAAATCTTGAAAAACCGATGTAAAGCATGTAAAATAACCGATGTCTTTCAACTTTTTAGTAGTAGTGGTAGAACATGCTCTTATTACTAACTTTATTTTATGATTTTCAAATTATTCTCAGGACATGGTATTATTATTTCCGCTGCGCTTCCAGCCTAAGGGTGTGCGGCGGATTTGATCCATTGGATTTTCCATGATCCAAGATCTGATCTGATCCAATTGGATTGAAGAAATTACAATCCAAGATTGATTGATTGATCTGATCTAATCTTAGAGCGAAATCTAATCTGATCCGATCCAAATACTTTTAGATCCAATCCGATTCATATAAAGCAATTCTTAATATATAAAAGTTAAAACATTCCTAAAATTAACTAAAATCAATACTTATAAAATTAACAAACTAATAATTAAAATAAAAGCAATACATAACTATACACTTTAAAGTTCCAAAAGTCTAACGAATTATAAACTTTAAACATAATTAGTTCTAAACACAAACATAAATAAAATCACCCAAAAGTTTGTTATATAACCCTATATCATAACAAAATTATAACATCTAAAATTCCCTTAATGTTCAAATGTATAAGAAAAAATTAATTGTCCCAATATGAATTATGCCTTATATTTTGGCAGATTTTCATAAGAATATCCAAAATCCGATCCGATCTATTGGATTTTAGAATTTGGAATCCAATCTGATCTAATCATGCCTATAAATCCAATATAATCCAATGGATTGGATCGGATCGGATCTTATGAATCTTATTGGATTGGATTGAATTCTACACACTCCTACGAGTTACAGGTATGCATTTATTCATGCTTATGTAAACTATACTTATTATTCATATAATGCTTACACGTGTGTGTGTGTGCGCAGTTAATTTGTCGGTTTGTATAGAGATAAATGAGAATTGAGTGTTGTGAGAAACTCTTCTAGGATTGGTTTTGGTTGTTTACGAATTGTGTGAGTAAGCCTAAGAGATATTAATTGTGGAGAGGGTTTGAGAGTGTTCTTGGCATTTTGATTTCTTCACATGGTGGATACCATCCATCATCATAACTATACACTTTAAAGTTCCAAAAGTCTAACGAATTATAAACTTTAAACATAATTAGTTCTAAACACAAACATAAATAAAATCACCCAAAAGTTTGTTATATAACCCTATATCATAACAAAATTATAACATCTAAAATTCCCTCAATGTTCAAATGTATAAGAAAAAATTAATTGTCCCAATATGAATTATGCCTTATATTTTGGCAGATTTTCATAAGAATATCCAAAATCCGATCCGATCTATTGGATTTTAGAATTTGGAATCCAATCTGATCTAATCATGCCCATAAATCCAATATAATCCAATGGATTGGATCGGATCGGATCTTATGAATCTTATTGGATTGGATTGAATTCTACACACTCCTACGAGTTACAGGTATGCATTTATTCATGCTTATGTAAACTATACTTATTATTCATATAATGCTTACACGTGTGTGTGTGTGTGTGCGCAGTTAATTTGTCGGTTTGTATAGAGATAAATGAGAATTGAGTGTTGTTAGAAACTCTTCTAGGATTGGTTTTGGTTGTTTACGAATTGTGAGTAAGCCTAAGAGATATTAATTGTGGAGAGGGTTTGAGAGTGTTCTTGGCATTTTGATTTCTTCACATGGTGGATACCATCCATCATCATGAGCAACGATCGAAGACTATATTTTAAAAATGTGGAGTTTGATATTGGTAAGATATAGAAGTGGCTATGGTTTCGGTTTAACCGACGGTTTTGCCCGCGGTTTAACCGAAACTGGACTACCAAAAACCGCAACAAAATCGGAACCGGAATCGGTGGTTTCAAAACCGGCCAGAAACCGATCGAACCGGTTACGGTTACGGTTTCGGTTTGAGGGGTCAAAAAACCGGTTCAAACCGGCTGTTATAACCATGGTTAAACCACCAGTTTTTTAAAAAAATTAATTAATTAATTAATTCTGGACGAATCAGAAGATGACACGTGGTAGCCCGATTGAAAAAGTTACCGTTGAACCGAACTGAAATGGTTAAACCGGCGGTTAAATCGCCGGTTTTATGAAAAAAAAAATAAACAAATGATTGCATGACATGTGGCACAAATTTTGATAAAAAAAAAAAAAAAAAAAAAAAGATGGCCGTTGGCCAACGGCACCTGGCAGCTGCAGCTGTTAGCTGACTGCTGCCGCCTCTGCCAAAGGCCAACGGCCACAATTTTATTATTTTTTAAACCCAAAAATTTTCCTAATTGCAAACATACCCCTCTCTATAATCCTATAAATACCCCCCACACTTCATTATTCTTCACACCACTCTCAATCTCTCAACTTCTCTCAATCTCTCTCAATCTCAAATTCTCAATTCTCTCTACAATCTACAATTTTATTTAATTTTCATTTCACATATAAATTCTTTCTTGTATTTTTTAGTTTTTACTATCATCTATTTTTTCAATCATCAAATTGATTAAAAGTATTTATTTCTTCTATTTTTTACTATCAAAATATTTTTTTTCATCACTATTATTTCAACAATATTTTTTTTTTAAACATCTATTTTTTTTAAAGTGTTACATTGTTACCACTATTATTCCAACAATATATTTTTTTTACAATCTTCTATTTTTTTTTTACTTGCTTACCGCTATTATTTCAACAATATTTTCTTTACATATATCCATATTTTTTGTATTATTAATTTTTCAATGGCTAGTGGGGGAGATAGTTCAAGAAATTTGAACAAAGGAAAAGGTCCAATGCAAAACTTGTTGGAACACGTTGGCGGTGATGTTAATTACGACCGATCGTACCACGAGTTCCTTCAAGACCGATTTGGATCTGATCACCATTCTAGTCCTAATCCCCCTCTAATAATTCCCGAATTCGACGGACTCAACCACGATCCCAATACCCCAAATACTAATGAAAATCTATCTAACCCCCCACCCCCTTCAAATGATTTTTTTGCAGGTGAAGGTGAAGAAAAGCAGATGAAGTCCATCCTCTTCAGAGTGCATATGAAGAAAACAGAGTTAGATGGTGGATTTTTCCATAAACAGTGCAATAACTGTTCCAAATCATACAAGACTGCCAAATCCTTCGGATATGGCACGTACTGAGCTCATATCAAAAGAAGTCACCAGTCCGAATTTGAGAAATCCAATAACCAAGCCCAAATTGTCAGGTACGCAACCTCTGGTAATCAATTATTTCATTATACGTCTAAAAAAAAATAGGGAAGAATTAGCATTAATGGTTACAGTAGAACACTTACCTTTTGGTTTTTGTGAGAAAGTAGGTTTTGTTAATTATTGTCAAAATGCATTAAATCCTGCAATGCAACGTGTTCCTAGATCCACTCTCACATTTACACTAAATGCCATTTTCAAAAAAGAAAAAATCATATTGAAATCTTTTTTTTATCAATTTCAAGGTCACGTTTCCGTATGTGTCGACATATGAAGCGACAATTATGGTAGTCATTCATATTTATGTGTCACATGTCATTATGTGGACAATGACTGGGACATGAAAAAAGAATTCTTACATTTCGTGTTTTCGATGACTCACATTTAGCTCAAAATATTTTTCAACTCCTTAAAATCATTTTTCAAGAGTATAATATCCTAAACAAAACTTTTGCTATTGGCTTTGATAATGCTGCAAGTAATACCGCATCTATTTCTATGTTACAAGATTTGTGCAATCCCTATTATGGAGGTAAATTATTTCATCAAAGATGTTCATGTCATGTTTTAAATTTGTGTGTTTGAGCTGGATTAACAGAGTTTTCTGCTTTTATTAGACTAATTAGAGATAGTATTAATTATATTTGGAGGCATAACAAAATTCAGAAACAATGGTTAAAATATTGCTCTCAGAATAATATGCGTCCCAAAAAATTTTCTAGAGATATTACCACTCGTTGGAATTCTATTTATAAGCTGCTTAATGAAAGTGTTGAATATAAGGAATTATTAGTTTCTTTTATTACTTATAACGTTCCTTCAATTTCTCTTCAATTGAACCATTGGAATGCATGTATAAAAGTTCTTGAATTGCTACGTGTTTTTAATGATGCTACCAATGCTTTATCTGGTGTTTATTATCCCACTACTCATTTATTTCTTATTCAAAGTGTTAATATTGCTGGTGCATTTAGTGACTGTGAATTCGATGTTCAATTGAGTCCATGTGTTACAGCTATGAAAACAAAATGGTTAAATTATTATGGGGAGATTCCAAATATTTATTTGCTTGCACCGTGTTTTGATCCACGTTTTAAATTAGAAAGTTTGCAGGATTATTTAACTCATTATTACAAATGTTTAGGATTAGAAATTGATGTTCTTCATTATTGTGATTCCGTTAAGACTTTACTTTATGAATTATACGATGAATATCTTAGAATATATGGTTCGTCTTTGAACTTGCCGGTTTCACAACCCCCACCCAAATCTTGTGGTACTAGTACTTCCGCAAAATTTCAATTAAAGGGTTAAAGGGATCGACTGTTTTCCCAAAGAGCCAAAAAATTAAGAACAGCTTCATCCTCATCTGTCTCTAAGCTTGACCAGTATTTAGAAGATACTCATGAATTTTTAGAAGAAAAATTTAGTCTCCAGGTTTGGTGGAAGACTCATCAACAGGATTATCCAATTTTGACTATTATTGCCCAACAAATTCTTGGAACATCGGTTTCTACCGTTGCTGTGGAACAAGAATTTAGTGCAGGTGGAAATATTTTGAAACCAAGATGGTCGGTTATGTCTCCACAATCACTTGAAATGTAGGCGTGTGTTGATGATTGGACAAAGGCAAAATACAGACAACAAGAACTCCAGCCGGAGATAGTGAACGACTTCTTTGAAGATGACCAAACCACGGGTACGGAAGGAAGCGACTAGATTCCGTTCCAACTTCCAAACTCCAACACTGAGCAACTAATTAAAGGTAAAAGAACTACGTGACCTTTGATTCAATTCCTCTACATTGGTAGAGGATACGTAGGCAGCTTAATTGTGGTAAAAATTAAGTGCAAGGCCGGTTTTTTTTTTTTTTTTTTTTTTTTTTTTTTTTATTTTATTTTAATTTTAACTTTGTTACTTTGTAATATTGTTTCTTTGAATTCAAGCCTTCAAGGCCAATCTCTTAATTTTTTTTTTTTTTTTTTTGTGAAATTGTAAAGTTGTATTTATTAATAAATGTGAATTTCTTTTCTTTTAAACATTGTTAAATACTTAAATACTTCAATGAAAATGTTTGTAATTATTTTTTTTTATTTTAAACTTTGTTCAATTGTAATTATTATTTGGCAAGATTTTATATTTACAACTAATTTTTATGATTTATCTCACTTGGAAAAAAAATTGAAAAAAAAAAAAAACGAACCGAAACCGAAACCGTCACCGGAAAACCGACGGTTACAAACCGCCTCCAAACCGTGAGCCACGGTTTCGGTTTCGATTTTAGTGGACCTCAAAACCAAAACCGTCGGTTTCAAAACGAAACCGAACCGTGACCACCACTATTGTCAAGATAAGTAAAGTCAACTCTTCTTATTCATCGTCTGCCCATCAATTTCAGGAAGAACGTATAGGAGGTGGCTTCTAAAGGAAGGGAACAATTTGGGTGCATTGGGATTCCCCATTGAGATCGTGTCCTAGGTTCAATGAACAACTTGGGATTCCCTTCCTTTACGGTGAGGCAAGATCGTAATAAGGATGCATTTGCACCTTGATGCACAATATAACAATAACTCTTCTCTTAAATTAAGCACTAAGGAGACTCGATCAAATGAATTAAGTGAACTATATACTATTTTAAAATTTCAAAATACGAGCTAATTAAATAATTCAAAGAATTGACTAATTTGTAAATTGGAATTTTATCGATTGACTACCTATAGTTATAATAATTTAATAGTTAATGCTATGTGTTCTAATTACATCTTAAAACTGCAATACAAACAAGGCTGCAGCAAAGATAAGCATGATTGTTATCATGAGTGGAGGGTGGTGGTCTCTCCAACCAGCTTTCTTGTTCATTTTGCTTTCACTGTACACAAAATCTGCCATTGTTTTGAGTTCAGAGGTTGGTGATCATGGTCAAATTATAAAATGCATAGAAAGGGAAAGACATGCTCTCCTGATGATCAAACAAAGCCTCATCGATGAATATGGTCATCTCTCTTCATGGGGAAATGAACAAGACAAAAAAGATTGTTGCAAATGGAGAGGTGTCGGCTGCAGCAACCAAACCGGCAACGTGGTCAAGCTCAATCTTCAAGTCACATCTTTCTTTTTTGACAAGCCTTTAAAAGGTAACATTAGTTCTTCCTTGGTTGAGTTGCAACACTTGAATTTTCTAGATATGAGTTTCAATAATTTTGGAGGACAACAGATCCCAGAATTCATTGGATCCCTTAACAAATTAAATCACCTTGGCCTCTCTGCTACTAATTTCAGTGGTAGAATTCCTTACCAACTTGGGAATCTATCAAGATTGCAATCTCTTGATCTTAGCACTAACTTTGGCATGTATGCTGAAAAACTTGAGTGGCTTTCACATCTCTCCAATCTAAAGCATCTCCACCTAGATTATGTCAAACTTACAAACGCAGTAGATTGGCTTCAAGTAGTTAGTAAACTTCCTTACTTAACAACATTGCAGTTAGGAGGTTGCAACCTTCCATCAGTCATGTTTTCATCACCAATTTCATTTGTTAATTCTTCTAAATTTCTCACTCTTCTTGATCTTTCCCAGAACGATCTGTCTAATTCGATAAACCCTTTTTTGTTCAACTCACGTAGCAGCCTTGTCACGTTAGACCTCTCTTACAACACCATACAAGGTTACATTCCAGATTATGCTTTGTGGAACATGTCTTCTTTGTTGTATCTTGATCTCACTGGAAATGGAATCAATGGTATTCCAAAATCCTTTGGGAATTTGTGTGGATTAAAAACTTTATCTCTGGAGAGTAACAATCTCACTGGACAACTTCCAGAACTGTTTCTCAACTTGTCTGGTTGCACAAAAAATACACTACAAGTTTTGAGATTGAACAACAACATGCTTAGTGGTTCGTTGCCTGATTTTACACTATTTTCATCATTGAGAGAATTGTACCTTTATGAGAACAGACTAAATGGCTCTTTTCCAAATAGTCTTGCACAACTTTCAAATCTTACCGGACTGGATCTAAGTAGAAACCAACTTGTGGGTTCATTTCCTGATGGTTTCAGTGCAATGTTAACTTCAATAGAATCACTAGATGTCAGCAGCAACTGGTTAAATGGAAGCTTGCCTGAAAGTATTGGACAACTTTCCAAGCTTTTGGATTTGGATTTCTCTTCAAATTTTTTGGAAGGTATGATCACTGAAACCCACATGTCAAATCTCTCAAGATTGGAATTTATAGACTTTTCTTATAACTTATTGACTTTGAACTTTAGCTCTGACTGGGTTCCTCCATTTCAACTCCAAACCATTAGATTGGGAGCCTGCAAACAGGGGCCTCATGTCCCAAAATGGCTTCAAACTCAACATACATTTGTTTTGCTTGACATCTCTAATGCTGGAATTTCAGACACTATTCCTAATTGGTTCTGGGACCTGTCTCCAAATTTGAATGTTTTAAATCTCTCACATAACCACATTAGTGGAATGTTGCCAGATTTATCATTGAAGTTTTCTGGATATCCTGGAATTGATCTCAGCTATAATAACCTCGAGGGTCCAATACCGCCAGTTCCCAACAACATGACATCTTTAATTCTTTCCAAAAATAACTTCTCAGGGTCAGTTTCTTTCTTATGTGAAATAACTGGCAAGTATTTTAGCTATCTTGACCTCTCAGATAACCAATTGTCAGGAGAGCTCCCTGACTGTTGGATGCATTTGCAGAAGTTAACCATTTTGAATTTGGCTAACAATATGCTTTCTGGGAACTTTCCAAACTCAACCGATTCAAATTGCATGATCAATTCACTGCATTTACGCAACAATAGTTTCACCGGAGAGTTGCCTTCATCTCTGAATCAGTGCACGCAACTAACAGTTGTTGATCTTGGAAATAATAAATTTTCTGGGACAATACCAGCATGGATAGGTGACAGCCTACCGGAATTGGCAATTCTCAGTCTTCGATCCAATCAGTTCCATGGAAGCCTTCCTGTACAACTCTGCAATCTGGGAAAAGTTCAAGTTTTGGACTTCTCGCAGAACCATCTCTCAGGAAGCATACCCAAGTGTCTCGACAATTTAACTATGATGGCTCAAAAAGAGAGTTCGAAAGCTTTCATCACATATTCGATTCCTTTTTCTTTGACAAGTGGTATGGGTGGTGATGATGCGAATTTCCAAGACAATGCATGGTTAGTCTGGAAAGGAATAGATTCTGAGTACAAAAGTACTCTGGGGCTTGTAAAGAGCATCGATCTTTCAAGCAACAACCTCTGCGGGGAAATTCCTAATGAAATTACAAATCTTGTGGGATTAATCTCCTTGAACCTCTCTAGAAACAATTTAACTGGAAAAATCCCTCCAAAGATTGGTCAGTTAAATTGGTTGAATTCACTTGACTTGTCCAGGAACATTTTTACCGGTGAAATTCCTGAAAACTTTTCTCAGTTGAATTTTCTTGGTGTCTTGAACCTGTCATATAACAACTTGTCAGGAAAAATTCCACTCGACAATAAACTACAGGGTTTTGATGCTCTTGTGTATATGGGAAATCCTGAGCTTTGTGGGGACCCCCTTCCAGATAAATGTCCAGGCAACGAACCGCCTGATGATCAATCTTCAGCCATTACTTTTCATGAGGACGAGCATGGATTTGTAACTCTAGGTTTCTATGTTAGCTTGGTTCTTGGATTCATTATAGGCTTCTGGGGAGTTTGTGGTACTTTGTTGCTCAACAGGTCATGGAGATTTGCTTATTTCAGGTTTTTAAACGATGTAAAAGATAGACTCTATGTCTTGTTGGCTGTGAATATGGCCAATTTGAAGCAGAAGCTAAGAAGCTAACTGGTCATATACATGCATGCCTGTCTCAGTTCCTTTTACTTGTTTTATCATTCGAATCCATTTTTCAATGAAGCATCTGCTCTATCATATATAAGATGTACCTTGTTTGAGATAACTTTCTTGGCTTCCAAATAAAAAATGTTTGATAAAGTGTGAAATATTTTTATTATGACTATCTACAATTATGCTTAAATGATGTTTAATTTGTAAGATTTAAACGTTGAGTTGTTATGATTTTAAGTACTTTTATGATCATCAAAAAATTTGAATTTTAACTGATATTTTGTAAGATTAAAAGATAACAATATCATGATTTTAATTTGGCAAGAATTTTATTTTGATATTAGCTAGAACTAGAATCAAGCAAATCCAATGGATATTTTTAATTTTCGATATATATTATTTATTTTTTGAGCAAAATCCAATAGGGGGAAAGGCATCAAAGAAAACTTCAGGCATCCCAACACCCCAAAAGAAATCCAATCCCTAGCCTGAAACCCCTCAAGAGGAAAATTTTATTGTAGAAAAAAGAAAAAGAAAAATACAAACGAGGGGTGGTGGACAAGAACCAAACCCTAAAAATCTCTAAAACGATAAAAAAGGTAATGGAGATAAATCTCTAAAAACAAAAGAATTACAAAAAGGCAGGGAAACCACCATATAAGCAAAGGAAAAACCATGAGAGGCTAAACTATCAGCAACCTGGTTACCTTCTTGATAACAGTGGGAAACAAAAACAAAAGAATTACAAAAAGGCAGGGAAGTAAACCACCATGTATCCTAAGCAAAGGAAAGACCATGAGAGGCTAAACTATCAGTAACCTGGTTACCTTCTTGATAACTGTGGGAAACAAAGATTTCCATCGAAGAAAGATAAACCACTCCAAGAAAAAAGGGACCGCCAACGACAATTGAGAAGAGACAAAATAAAAGAGAGACCATGGAAGAAGAGCCGACACTCAATCCAAAGATTTTAACTGATATTTTGTAAGATTTAAAGATAACAATATCATGATTTTAATTTGGCAAGAGTTTTATATTGATATTAGCTAGAACTAGAATCAAGAAAATCCAATGGATATTTTTAATTTTCAAAATATATATCAACACAACCGGGGAGTGAACAGTGTTTTACGAGATAATAGACATGATATATTTCTAACCTTTCTTATAATTAGAGTTAGTTTTTTCTATATAAAGACTGAACAATCTGAATTTTATTAAAAACTTAAATAGGGATCGAAACCTAAAACTGTGAATATAGTGTTAATTTATTTGTTTTAAAAAATAAAATTGCTTGGATCATCTACTGATTTGAATTTTTTCTAACCTTTTTAAAGTATGTGATCGGTTGTTGATAAGGTGGCTGCTGGAACCAATCACATCTGAGTCCATTTTTACTCACCCCCTTTCAAAGGGGGTAAGCATTATCTCCCTCCCCAACACATGACATGTGTCCAGGGATGGGGTATTTTTGTCTAAACATATCGATAGTTTTTGGATAAAAATACCCCTCCCTTGACATATGTCAAGTGTTGGGGAGGGAGGTAGGGGTATTTTTGTCTAAACATATCGATAGTTTTTGGATAAAAATACCCCTTCCTTGACACATGTCAAGTGTTGGGCTCACCCTCTTCAAGGGGGTGAGCAAAAGTAATCTCATCACATCTTGCCATATATTCATTGCAATATTTATGTGTCATGAAATTATATGAAGACAGTAAAAAGATCAGATCAGTAGAGAATCCAAATTCTCGGTTCAGTTCCAGATTTTGTGTCCAGCCCTACAAATAGGAATGTATAATGATTAAATAGGTAAATTCAAGATTTCTAAAAAAAAAAAAAAAAAGAAAGAAAGAGTAAATACAAGCTTGGAACCAAGTCACCAACAAACAGATTGTGACATAATTATTTCTCAGGCCTATCCATAATGGAACCTATACTAAATTTGCCCATGATGAGCTCCCTTGATTTATTTCATGGATGACCGTTTAACGACCCGGCCCGGTTCATGTGGGCGTCGTCATCTTCTTCATGTTCAGTTAGTTGTTCTTCTAATCTTGTTCCCCAAGTTGAGTGAGAGAAAGCCTTGTGTTTTCTCTGCGTTGGCTGATGCAAATAATGATATGTAACCAACGAAAAATACACTTGAACAGGTTGGAAAAGAATTGATGCCATGGAGATATGATGATGAGAATAAAGTAAACTAAAAAGAAGACTGGTGGTGGGAAAATGATGGAGACACACAACAAGATTGCAAAACAACCTGAGAGTACATTCAGTTCATAAACTATGAGTATTGTGCCCACAAGACGTGTTCTTTGTATATTTGTATCCGTAAGTAATTTTTGGATATTATTTTGCAGTTTCATTTAAGCTTTATGATATAGATGGTACTGGGTTTATTGAGAGCCACGAGGTATGTTGGTATCTTTTTTTTTACTTGATCTGCTCTATCAAACCAGTGTTTGGATCCATTTTATTTTTCTCCATGTAATGCATTTGCTGGCGGAATAATCAGTGGCTTTTATGTTTCCTTGATAAGCCTTTCTTTGGGCCATGTCCAAATCCATGATGGGGATAATTGACCCATGTGCCTCACTGTACTAGTACTGTAGCTCATGTATGTGGTGTTCATATCATGTAAAACTAGTTAGAACATCTCCAATAGTAATATGGTTTGTATTTGAAAAAAATGGTGATATGTCACCATTGTCAAGCCAATTGTTTCATATGTGGCATGGAACTAAACTTGATAGACATCTAAATGAAAAAGTGGTTTCCAATGTTTCAGTTGTAAAATATATGTTTTTAATGACGTGTCAATTTATTATTGGTGTCTATAAATATACTTTAGAATTGTTGAATAAAATAAAGTAAAAAATAAGAGTGGTTATTGACTGGGCCCCCGTCCAACAGACCCTCTGAATAAATTGACCAACCACCGTGTATAGAATGCCCTCTATTCGGCCAGCCACAGCCGCCGCTGGTGTCCAACCACCGTTGTCGGCCCACCGCCGGCAACCAACTTCTGAAAGAAATTGAACTTGAGACCTCAAATCAAAAATTGTAAGCCTTAACCATTTGACTACAAGATAAAATGTGTTAATAATTGAACAATATTTATATATAAACTATATGAGTTGTTAGAAATTAAATAAATAAATAAATAAAACATTGTTAGATAATTTTAAATTTATTCAACTAATCAAAATTCTAATTTCTACGACAAACATATATTAAAAAATATTTATTGAAACTTTTAATAAAATTATATTTTTAAAACATATATAGTCATGTTATTGGTCAATATTCTATGGTCACGTTTGGTTACATAGTGGAATGGTAATCGGAATGAGAATAAGAATGGAAAAGAAAGGTTTTGTTTGGTTGGAACTTAAGAATTAGTCTTTGAATTACTATTATTTTGTTTGGTTAACAACGGAATGGAACGGAGTTAACTGTATTTTGACCAAAATATCCCTAATTATAAAACATTCATAATAATATATTATATATAATAGTGTAATATATATAAAATATATATTATATATCATTAATATAATATATAATAATAATATATTATTTTTAGAAATGAGGGTAATTTTGGAATGGAGTTGGGGCATATGAGAGTATTTATGGAATATAAATTTTAGTTTGGAATGGAAGGGCATTCCATTGGTTTTTGGATGGAATGCTCATTCAACCAAAATGGTAGAATCCTCATTCCAATAGAATCACCATTCTATTACATTTTAGCAAACCAAATCGAATGGCTTTTTTTCCATTCCATTCCATCCAACCAAACATAGCCTATGGAGACTTGTGATATCAATTGTAATAAGCATGATTTGGAATACGACAACTCTCACTACATGAGAAATATTTCTCAACATGCATCTTGCAATTTAATGAACAAATGTAAGATTTAGATTACTAATCTATATGGGTTTTTAATTATTAACATGTCTCTTAATATGAAAAACGAGGATGCAAAATAAATAAACAATTTTTTTAAAATTATTTTTTTGAATTTTTAAAAGTAAATTTATTAAATTTAAAATTTTACTTATCCAATATTGGTTTGCCCAAAAACCGATCTCTTAATGTAAAATAAATTCATATCGGGATTTTGTTTGGTGTTGAAAATATGAAGTAAAAGTTTAAAAAAATTATTAAAGATAAAACAAATTATATAATATGAATATATATATATATTATATTATATTATATTAAATAATATATATTTATAATATTTATATAATATATAATATATACATGCGACACAGACAACTGAGTCACGGTCAAGCTTCCATAGATTATAATTTCCTATGAGCTTAGTGTGCTCATTTCTCCGGTGAAGATATGGGTGTTAAGTGGTCTCTATACATTTGTTCAAGCTGTGTTTAAATTATTAAATAATATATATTATATATTTATATTATAAAAATATATATATTGTTATTGTATTATATTACTATATTATATATATTCCTTAATTAAAAACGGCGGCCGTTCCGATCTTATTGGAGCTCGTGGGTGAAAATAAAAGAAACGAAAAAGATGGAGTGAGAGATGGAGAGAGAGTGTGAAGAGTTGCGGAGAAAATAAAAGAAAAGATACTTCAAAAAAAAAATAAATAAATAAATAAATGAAAGAGAAAGGAGTCTGGAGAGAGAGAGACTGTGTGATGGAAAGCGAAGAAGATGAGTGACGTGAGTGATGAGTGTGATAATAGAATAATGCTTGGGTTAGTACCACGATAATAGCATTATTCGAGATAATATGCTGTATGGATATGTTAATTGAAAAAAAAGTCAGATGGTGGGGTAGAATGATTGTGGTGCGATCGTCAAAAAGAAATAAAATAAAAAATAAAAAAAGGAAAGTAGACAAGCAATAACAAAATAGAGGTACCAATGGCCTCTAGTTTTGGTGGTTGGTATCTTCTAAGTATGGTTCCACCACAAGGTTCAATACCTTGTATATAAATAATTATTGTTCCATATTTGGTCAATAATTCTTAAAGTGTGGGTAGTCATATCCTCATATTATGGGATCAACATTCTCTCCACTTGACTGTAAAAGTTGTAATCCAGTTGTAACATCTCTCCAATAATGGGAGTTGAGTCTAGCATCGGTTTGAGTATTTTGATATATTTCTTATTAAATTATTTTGTCTATTTTGATCATTTTGATTAGAATTTTTTTTTTTTTTTAATATAGTAGTTTTATTAAAATATGCGTGTATAAATTACAATTAGGTGGAAATATTAGCACCTAGATTTAGCTACCAACCTATCATACCACCTAACAATATAGATAATATTTCAAATTCGAGTTGTCATCGTCGCATGTGGTTTAAAAAAATGTAATTAATGGATAGTGATAAAATAGATTATTATATTTTTTTAATTTTAAAAATGTTTTTTTTTTAACCTAATGATTTTTTTTTTAGTAATACTTATCCAAATATTGTGTCTAAATAATTTAATATCTCTAAAACCCATTAATTTCAATCATCCAATTCTAATACAAAGAAATCAAGGATGTCACATTATTTGAGCACCAAATTTTAATAAAGTAGAATTATTGTGTTTTTTATTTTTGAAGTATCACAATAAATTTTGATACCAAATGGGCCAAAAGTCTGTCGGAACTTGTTGGGATCTAATGCTATATATACGGTCTAAATATTTATTCAACACTCCCCACATAATACTTGCAAAATACGTATAGTGATATTTAATAAAGTGGGAGATGATATGCATGAATACATGTGCTTAGATGTGAATCTTACGAGGGCCCTTATTTTGAAGAAACCGACCTTATGCTAGTTTCTCAGTTGACTGGAAAAAAAGAGCCAGCATTTGTAACTTGGCGTCAAAAAAGAAAAGATTAGTTTAACAAAGCCAAAATTTCTCCACAAATACATCTTTTATATATATATATATATTTTTTTTTTTTCTATTGTCAGTTCGTCTAACAATAAATATATTAGGACGAAGAATGTGGATCACTAGATTTATATACTTTGACTCAAAGTGTATGCACTTGCCAAAACTTATCCATAATCTATGATCCATATTTTTCATCCTGATATATTTTTTGTCAAGACGAACTGACAATAGAAAGACTGTATATATAGTTAAAAGTTAAAAGTTACTCTATATATATATATAGTTAAAAGTTAAAAGTTACCACATATATATATATATATAGTCTTAACTTACATGTTATCGTCATCAAGAACTTGAACCAGTAGTGGTAGACTCTACATCGGAGGAAAGGAATGTATTGCTACATAGACTTAAGGCTAGACAACACGGATACAGATACGGGATACGGATACGGTACGGTACGGTACGATACGGGGATATGGTAAATCTTTAAAAACTAGGATACGGATACGGATACGGCATGATACGTCAATTAAAATAATATATATTTATATCTTTAAAAAAATAATAATATATGAAAACATATTTGATAATTCATTTAAAATCAAAATATATTCAGAATCTAAATAAAACATATCACATATCTATATAAGTCATAACAATGTAACATATTACATGATCTAAATTAAATATGTCACATAAGCTGTAACATATTACAAAATCCAAATAAAACATAGGTCATATAAGTCATAACACATTATAAAATATAAATAATACATTAAAAAAAAAAACTCATAAAACATATTCTAAATTCCTAATTAATTTCACTATCATCAATCATCATTTATATTGTTAAAGGATCTAGATAATTCGGTATCTAACTCTTGTTTATCAAGACATAATTTTTCAATATCCCGTTATTCTCCATGTCAATGGAATCAAAATCAAAATTTCTTCACAATTTCATTTTGACACCTAAAATTTTTAAATTATAATTTAACCATGTTTTATACTAAAATAATTATAATATTGTCCCAAAAGTATCCTTAATGTATCCCCCAAGTATCCGCCAAGTATCCGTCAAGTATCTGCCAAGTATCCGTCAAGTATCTGCTGGTCAAACTTATGATGAACCAGATACGAGTTCGATACGAGTTACCTCCACCAAATGGAGTATCCATGCTTCTTAGACTTAAGGTATCGCCTCCCACTATTAATAAACCTCATCAACTCTCTCTTTGTAAGAAGTGATTTTTGGGATCAAGAAAATGATTTTAGTAAGATTTTAGAGTAGTGGAAATGGTGGAAAGTATCACCTTTTCCAACTCATTTGGTGACTCTATGACCGGTTTAATAACTTAAGTTTAAAAGGCACCTATTATGGTGAACTACCAAAATTGCCCTTAGATAATCATTTATGTTATTCTGTTTGTCTGGTTCTCTCTCCACACCTCCAACAAAAACGATAACGGGGTTAGTCTCTCTCTCTCTCTCTATCTCTCAATACAAATAGAAGTTCAAGATCCAAACAACTGGACGTGCTTCATTACAACAAGGTAATATTTCGTGCAAATACTTCTTTTCATTTGTTCACATTTTCATTGTGACAATTGTGGATCTCCGAGACTTTGTCACCTTTTTCCGAGCCTTTTTAAAAATCACTAATCGAGCCTTTTCATGTCTTGTCCGAGCCTTTTCATGTCTGCTCCGAGTCTTTTCAAAAATCAGTAATCGAGCCTTTTGAAGTCTTCTCCGAGCTTTTTCATGTCTTGTCCGAGACTTTTCAAGTCTTCTTCGAGCCTTTTCAAGTCTTCTCCGAGACTTTTAAAAAATAACTATTCGAGCATTTTCAAGTCTTCTCCGAGCCTTTTCAAGTCTTCTCCGAGCTTTTTCATGTCTTCTCCGAGACTTTTTAAAAATCACTAATCGAACCTTTTCAAGTCTTTTCCGAGCTTTTTCATGTCTTCTCCGAGACTTTTCATAAATCACTAATCGAGCCTTTTCAAGTCTTCTCCGAGCCTTTTCAAGTCTTCTCCGAGCTTTTTCATGTCTTCTCCGAGACTTTTCAAAAATCACTAATCGAGTCTTTTCAAGTCTTTTCCGAGCTTTTTCATGTCTTCTCAAAAATCATTAATCGAGACTTTTCATGTCTTCTCCGAGCCTTTTCATATCATCTCCGAGACTTTTCAAATAATCACTAATCGAGCCTTGTTAGGTCTTCTCCGAGACTTTTCCTTGAATTACTAATCGAGTCTTTTAAAGTCTTTTTCGAGACCAAAAATGTCTTCTTCGAGACTTTCATGTATTCTCCGAGACTTTGCTAGTGCTCTCCGAGCCTTTTAAATATCCTCACCCGAGCCTTTGTAAATGTAATTGATGAAAATATTTTGTACTCCTGAGTTTTTATTAATAGTTTTGATTAATTTGACAGCATCATGAATCGGGTTAGAATAGTAATATCTTACAACGGTCAATGGGAGCAACTACCTGACGAAAGTCAGAGGTTTGTTAGATCCGATAACCAGGGAATGTATGTGTCAAAGAATATGACTTACGAAGAATTGGTGGCGATCGTGCATACCATTGTGAAGTATGATGTAAACAAATTCAATGTTGATCTGGCATCAGTATCAATCGTTCCTGGCAGTACATGTCGTACATTTATAAGAAATAACGATGATGTTCAGTTTATGCTAAGGGAAGATCAGGTGATCCCTCAAGTATGTGTAAGTCTAACTCAGAGGACACCTGGAGATGTGATAGGGAATGATATTCCTCCTCCTGAAAATACCCAACAATTTGGATCCTTTAGCGGTAGCAACCAACTGTATCCCCAAAGGAGTTTCGCCAAAAGTGGGGAAAAAATGTGTGGTGTCCCACCGGTAACGGTTGACCAAGTAGTTGAACCTCAATTTGGCGATGTGTTTGGTTGTCGAATTGAGCAGTACAATGAGATGAACAATTACCCGAACCATGAGGTGGATAATGGGGCAAATAATGAACAGGTAGATGATCTAGAAAATATGGATGAAAAGCGTACACAAATTCAAACACAAGGAAGACATGTACAAGGAGTTAGTTGCACTGTACCAAATATGCCTGAGACTTCCGAGGTTCGACATAATATAACTGTATCTGATTCTGATAATACGATAACGTGGGTTATTCCCGGAGTAGATTCATACTCGTTTGGTATTGGTAGAAGCAGCACCTTGGCAACGCAAGAACCTACATGCATGATTTATAAAGGTCAATTTTTCCCAAGTAAAAAGGATTTGAAGAGGCTAGTTGGCTTTTTTTCAATGCGGGAGAACTTTGAATGGAAGGTGAAAAGGTCTAATAAGACAACGTTACATCTAGTTTGCATCATTGACAACTGTACGTGGAAATTAAGAGTGGTGAGGAGAGATGAAGGGACTTACTTCCAAGTCAGAAGTTTTGTCAACCAACACAGTTGTCCTTTGGAGGAGGTTCACCATCGCCACCGACAAGCTAGTGCAGTCATAATCGGAGAAGTCATTGCACCTAGACTTCAACAACATGATGGTCGTCTCATGCGTCCGAAGGACATAATCGCCGATATAAAAAAAATGTATGGCATCCAAGTCATGTATAGTAAGGCACATGATGCCTTGCAATATGCATTGTCCTTGACCTATGGAACGCATGAAGAAAGTTTCAAAATGTTACCATCGTTTACGTACGTTCTGGAACAGCAAAATCCTGGCACAATCACCGACTTACAATGCGCAGACGATGATACATTTTTGTACTTTTTCATGTCGTTAGGGTCCTCAATTAGAGGTTTTCAGAGGTGTATGCGTCCTGTGATTGCAGTTGATGGTACCCATTTGAAGGGAAGATTCGGGGGTACAATGTTTGTTGCAACTGCACAAGATGGAAACGAACAGGTGTATCCAATTGCTTTTAGGTACAGTAACTCAGAAAACAACCTTTCATGGGAGTGGTTTTTGGAATGCTTGAGGGGTGCCCTTGGTCATATAGATGATCTGGTTTTCATTTCCGATCGCCATGCAAGCATTGAAGCGGGGATTTCTAAAGTGTTCCCTTATGCAACCCATACTATATGTTGCTGGCATTTTGGTGAAAATATGAAGAAGCGATTCCACAGAAAGGATGTTGCCGACATAATGGATTCAGCAGCTAGGACGTACAAATGAATTCAATTATAACAGGCACATGGAGGAGTTACATAGGTTGCATAAGGGTGCATTCGAATATGCCATTGCTACCGGTCCACACAAGTGGTCTCGCGTACACTGTCCCCAAAGAAGGTACAGGTTGATGACCACAAATGTTGCAGAGTGCATAAACTCATGCCTAAAATTCGCACGGCAACTGCCAATGATGACACTGGCGGAGTTCATTAGGAATATGCTACAAAAGTGGTTTCACGATCGTCATGCAGCTGCACGGTCCATGCGTCATCAACTGACCGACGCAGCACATCTTGTGATCCTAAAACGTGTCGAGAAGTGCAATTATATGACTATAAATCCAGTTGACTGGAACATATTCTCCATCAAATTGAAGGGAAACCAATGAACGGTTAACTTACACTTAAAGACTTGCACATGCTACAAATTCCAAATGGACCATTTCCCATGTTCTCATGCACTCGCAGCGGCAAGGTACATGAGATGTTACAGTTAACGATTTATATTATTTGGGTTCGTGAATCTCATTGTTTTCATAGTTGTAGGGAGCGAAACTTGGATTTCACATCTCTGTGTGCGGACTACTACAAGAGAGAGACACTTATTGATGCATACTCGGTTCCTATTATGCCTGTTGACCATCCTTCTTCATAGGTAGTGCCATCCGACATCGCATCTCGGGTGATTTTAAATCCAAAGTCGAAGAGACAATCAGGTCGCCCGATAGAGGGTTGACATGCCTCGTCTTCGGAGAGGACAACCACACAGTTGTGTAGAAGATGTGGACAATCAGGACATAATAGTAGGCGGTGCTCCAACCCACCGATGGTTAATGAAGGTCCCAACATAAGTGTTCCCGATGAATACCGTCGCAAGTGCAGCATCTGTCATTCAATTGGACACAATAAACAAACGTGCCCTGAGAAAGACTCTACCGTGGAATGAATGGAGCCGTTGAGGAAGGCGATCAAACATAACAAGGCAGTACAAGAAGAACATGTCTCCAACTTGATGTCTTCCAACATCGTCCAGACGTTGGGAACCATGCTCTATACAGTTGTGTTATGAGCCGTTGGTTATTATGCTTTTTTATGTTGAACTATTATGATATATTTATTGGTTGTTCGTTTAATGCCATACTGTATCTTTTGTTATAGTGTCTACAATTCATTGTATTGTTTATGGATTTCAATATATCAAATGTGTGTTCAAGTGTTAATTGCAAACAACTAAATTTTTTTTAAAAATAATTTCATTTCATTACTCAAATGTTATGTACATCAACTAAATCACTAACTGGAAGACCAATCCTTTGAGTTACAAAAAACCTCCACAACCATCTTCTCTCGGATGGTGCCCATTTCGTTTTCTGACCAGTCGAACGTATCTCTGTTCGCTGCCAGGTACTTTATCAATCTCAAAGTATGGGCACCACAGTTACCACTGCAATTCACCACATAAACAACCGTTAGAATTGAATGTTATTAAAACCGATTAGGATAGAATAAGATCTTTAAACAGTCATACCCTCTATCCTGTTGGGGCACACGGTCTCTAGACACAATGTTGAGTGGAAAGGGCTTATTCTGCAATGTATACGTCATATCGTCCCTCCGTCTGCGACCGTGAAAGTCCACCGCATGCAGCATCGACGGTAAAAACTATCGTAAGCAAGCGAGCTGCGTTTTCCTATGGCGAAATGGTACCTCCTGTCTGAACGGGTCCATCAGGTAAATACTCCCTGTTGTGAGGTCGACGCTGGCTAGTGCCCAATGCGTACGTCCAAGGTTGCAAGGAATCAAAACCTGTATGTGTTTCAACAAAGTGTTATCAATGGGAAATTTATTTAAAATTCAAATTCAAACAATGTAAATAAAACACTGACCACGTCAACTTCGTTCCATGGTTTGGTTCCTGCCGGGACCAATCCACTTACCACCGCAAGGTCCTCAGCGGACCACTGATGCTTGAACATAGACCAACTGCGGCGGGGTTTGTCGGCCCCACTTCCCATTAATCTCTCCCAGTCATTCAATAACCATGACTGTACAAAGAAAATTTATAAAACGTTAGATAAAAGATGTACGAAACACATAAATAGATGTTCAAAAGCCGTACAAATTAAACACTTACATAGAACTGTGAATCCAGTATGTTGATCCTCGGACCGTAGACAGTGGAGTAATATCTCTGACGCTTCCGCAGAATATGCAAGTACGCGTCCATATGCTGACAATTTCAACATTTTGTATTGTTAGCATTCTACTATTTCAGAAACATCTTATACACAATGTTCAGGTTTGGACCATACCGTATCCTCCAACTCCATGATGTTGGTTTGAAATCGATGGAACCAAGGGACACCAACTGGCTCGAGTAGATCCACATCACGCTTGCATAATTGTTGAAGAAGTTAGATAAGAAAGTAGTTTTACTTAGCAGTTTCAAAATACAAAATAATTTTTGTAATATCTGCAATTATACTTACAATTCCCCAGTTGAGTTCCTCTTATAGGCTTAGTACGCCGCAAGGTGGTCAGGATCTATCAATGCGTGGGGCACCCATACATGTGCTGGTTGTGGCCTAATCCTTGGCCTCTTCGGCCGAGAGGGGTCACTGTATAGGGTCCGCTGCTACCAACCTGCCCTGCGAACCCGATCCTGACGTTGAAAGGGTGGGGTAATCCGGTCCAGCTCAATGTGATCCACTGGATGGCTGAGCTTTAAGGAGGAACTTTGTCCCCGTGTATTGCCTCCAGAGGTGCGATGTGTTGACGGACTATGTCCCCCTGTATCGCCTGTAGGGGTGCGCTGTACGTTGGAACTATGTCGCCGTCGATCGCCTGCAGGTGTAAGCTCTTTGGGTGCATTGAGACTGGGGATCTCTGTCTCTGTGGAATAAATGAAGGGGTGCTTTGCACCAGGATCGACCGGAGGGGTGTGCTGTAAGGAGGTGCTCTGTACCAGTTCTTGAGAATGAACAGGCTGGTCTGGTAAAACCTGCTGAGGTTCTTCCTCTATCTCCATAGGTGCTGTATTTGTACCACTAGTACCATGAGTAACCTCCTCTCGTGGTGTCACACTAGGCCCTTGCTGATCACCCTGATGACTACCTGTCCTCCATCTGGGACTGAAGTCTCGGTGTCCGTCTGGGTCATCGAAGGGTGGGTCATCGAACAGTGTACCTCGAGTACGGGCGTGCAACGTCGAACCCTGAAGCCCCCGAATCAAATCTAGCAACTCCTGATGCTGTTGATCTCGCTTCTCATTACTCTTTCGCACCTCCTCCTGTAACTCGCGTAACGTATCCATCAGTTCAGTATACCGACGGTCCTGAAAGGATTTCGAAATTGTTAGGACTAAAACTGTTCACTCGATTGAAATTAAATAATACGGTAAAAAGAATTATACGTACCTCTGCTTGCCCTCCAACGCCTCCTCGTGAGTCATCTCCAGTTCGAGAGTCATCTCTAGTTCGAGGCTCTCTAGGCAACGTGAATCGAACCCACCAAGTCCTCGCGAAACGAATATGACGACAGTCTGAGTCAGAACCCTTCGTATCACTGGGTTCGAAAGACGGACCCTCATTGTCATTGGTTCCGGCAGTTGTATATCGTTCGGGGTCAGAGACGGGAACAAGTATATCACCGAGATCAACATCATACAAACTGCCTCCCTGGGAAATGCCCTCGAAGTACCGTTCAGCCCTCTCAGTTGCCGTCAGCACCAATTTCACCCTTGCAAACATCTGAAATTGCAGTTAGACCATTGTAATTGTATACATACTAATAGTTATGAACATAAAAAATATATATATATATATATATTTACACTTTCGAGGAAAATGATATTCAACTTCTCCCCCCTCGGTCGCGTACTCAACTCCCATTTTAGAATTTGAGGAGAGAGCTCGATTTCCCTCCGCTTCCCACATCCGCTGTTGCCAAGCTCGGGGATAACCTCGAAAGCAAATATCTACGAAACAGCTAAGAACGATAAAAATCCAATACAATACATCAGTCATATGAAAAAAATAACAAATTCAAAATTCTCACCAACAGGGCGTGCGTTAGCCCATATATGTTGTATGTCTCTATGGTGTGTACATCAACGCCCTTTCGTCATTGGTGTTGTTCAAACCGTCTACGTCGACCATCCAACGCATGCTTGAAACCGTATATAGACCGCCTATACACGTGTGCACCCCACGGGAACGCATCAAAAGCGTCCAAGTCCTTGACTAGGCGAAACTGCCATACTGGAACTTTCTCTCTCTCGTCCAACCCCATTAGTATCCAGTTAAGCTTATACAATAAGCACAGCTTAACCGCATCGTATTGCTTAGAAAAAACACCAATCCGTAGAACGGCTTTCAGCTCTGCATACTCGACCTCATCTCGACCCTCAAAGTACCGCTGGTGTATTTCATTCTCTACCATATCATAGGTCGACGTGTCAGGAAGTTCTCCGAACTTCAATCCGGTGATTAGACAAAACTTAACCTTCGAGAACCGGACCGAATGCCTTCCTAACAGAAATCTCATCTCATCTCATCTCATCTTCAGGCCCATCGTGATGCAACTCGCGAATAAGCAACTGATATACAATGCCAGCTGAAAACTTCATCCCACGATCCATCCGAAGGAGGTGTCCAAAACACGACTCAGTATACTGATGTCGTTCTTCGACCGCAAGATGTTCAGGTACCTTGTTAAATGCGTTGTCGATATCTGTAAGGTCATCAAAATGGTCATGTTGAGTTATTTTCCCCGAATACCTTTCTTCCTCTGGAGTTTTAAGCGAATCTTTTAGTTGATTCCTCATTTGCATATTGACATAAAAAAAATATATCTAGTTAAATAAAATAAATAATATAAAAATGAAAGGTTTCGGACACTAAATGAAAAGTCTCGGACACTATATGAAAAAGCTCGAAAACTATATGAAAAGGCTCGGACACTATATAAAAAGGCTCGGAAACTATATGAAAAGGCTCGGACACTATATGAAAAGGCTCGGATAATATATGAAAAGGTTCGGAAACTATATGAAAAGGCTCGGACAATATATGAAAAGGCTCGGACAATATATGAAAAGGCTCGGAAACTATATGAAAAGGCTCGGACACTATATGAAAAGGCTCGGACAATATATGAAAAGGCTCGGAAACTATATGAAAAGGCTCGGACACTATATGAAAAGGCTCGGAAACTATATGAAAGGCTCGGAGATTCTAATTCTAGAAACCTATTCATATTCCTTAAAAGGCTCGGATTACTATTTAAAAGTCTCGGACAATGTTTTAAAAGGCTCGGATCCTATTTTAAAAGTCTCGGAGCCAGTGTGAAAGGCTCAGAGATTCAAATTGCAGAAGCTTATTTAAATTGCTTGTAAAAGGCTCGGATTACATATGACAAGGCTCGGAAAAGGCTCGGAAAATGTTTTAAAAGGCTCGAAGATTCAAATAGCAGAAACCTATTCAAATTGCTAGGAAAAGGCTCGAATTATATGTGAAAAGCTCGAAAAAGGCTCGGATTACATGTGAAAAACTCGGAAAAGGCTCGAAAACCCAGAACTTCATCGTGTTCAACAGAATTTTTTCATAAATTTAAACCATAACCTAATCAAACAAACCTAATCAACAACAAATCAAATCAAATCTAATATACATGTCTAACGAACATCCAACATCAAACGCACATAAAAGTTTCAACAACAAAAACGCGTCAGAAAATCATATCACCTTCTCGTTGATATCAAGACTGTATCGCCACCGCCGGCAGGTTTCCCGTGAGATTTAGTACCGGATTTCTTGCACCCAAGGTCTCTCTTTCCACTGTTCTCTCTCTCTCTCAACTTTTTTTTCTTCAGACGCAAAATGACAAAAATGAGGGTATTTTTGTTTGGTCACCTAAATAGGTGCCTTTTAAACTTACATTAGTAAACCGGTGACATTCTCACAAAAGCCCCTCCAAATAGTGACAAAATTTTTTTGAACCCTTTTAGAGTATCCCATTTTGATGATACCTTTGTCGATTGTTGCTGTTATTATAATACTAGTCCTCTTCACTTCTTTCCAACTCCCTCTCAAAGTTGATCCAGTACTCCGTTTACAAGTCGGATATTTGAATTTCTCAGGTTATTTTGCAATCTTGTTGTGTGTGTCCATCGTTTTTCCACCACAAGTGTTGTGTTTAGTTTATTTGATTATGGTGATCATGTCTCCATGGCATCACTTCTTTTCCGACCTGTTCAAGTGCATTTTTCTTGTGTTAAATTACATGCTACAATCAATCCCTACTCTTAGCATCAGCCAACTAATTAATGAACATGAAGTTGAAGATGATGCTTACATGAACCCGGCCGGGCTAAACGATGGTTCAAGAAATGAATCCGGTGACCTCAATCATGGGCCTAATTTAGTATAGGTTCGATTATAGATAGACTTTCTTAGCTGTAAATAATGTAAAAATCAGTTTGTTGGTTCAGAATTTTTGGAATATCTATACCCACAACCCCCCCTTTTTAAAATTGTATATGCCGGAACTTGAGGGACTTGAACTCCCATCCACTAAAGTGGAAGGGGTGGTGCACACAAAACATCACCGGTTGATAAAAGGGGGCGTGCTTCTGTTAGTTGATTTATATTTTCTTTTATAAAGTTATAAATTTTATTAGTGTGAATATGTTTGGATTTAAATATTTATTTAATGGAATTACACAAATAATAAAATTAATTTTTTGATATACCACTTGGAATGCTGCGACTCGAACTTAAGATATTGTCGAACTGAGTGAGCACTCTTAACACCAAATTACAAAGGGGAGTGTTGTTAAATAATTGAGGAAAAAAAAAAATAAATAAAAAAATTAAAAATCAATAACCATACAAAATAATTCAACACCCAAGAAAAAGATCTGGACCATTGAAAAAAAAAAATATATAAAAAAAATAAGGAAGCAAAGGGTTACCGAATGTTATTTTATTGGTTATCGAGTTGTCGAGTCACCACATCATATTACTCTATTTTTATTTTTTTATCTGTTCATCTATTTAGATTAAATTTTTTTTAAAGCTTTTAGCATTAGAGGGATTTAAACCGTTGACTTATGAGTCATTTATCTAAACCGTAAATTCATCCATTTACCAACTAAACTACATCTTTGGATCCAAAGACAATAAAATTACTCTATTAAAACTAAAAAGTAATGATGGACATGTGAGTCATGTGACCCATGCAACAGGTTTCACCACTAACCCGTAGGTCTCGCCAGCAAGTCATTTTTTCCTTTTTGTGGTACATTATTTTATAATAGAATTATAGAAAGTTAGTCTTAAAAAAAAAAAAAAAAAAAAGACTTAAAATTTACTAATAGATGTCACCTCCCTTGGATAACCTAGAGTACTTTCTAAATATATTAATTTATATTTTGGGTCTACTATAACTTGTAATGCTTCCATAGAATGTCTGGCACTATCCCAAATGGGAAGGGACAATTAATCGGAGAAGATTCTGGCCATCTTATGGATTAATCATTATATTTTCAAATACGGGTATTTTAAAAGTAAGCCTGGACAGTTTTGAGAGTAGATATACATTGTAAGTATAGATATTCGAGTTACGTATACAGTGTTTGATCTCAACATATCCGATAGATCCTTACCCTTTCGGTGATTGTCATTTATTTATTAAAAGAAACATTTCATAGCTAAACATTGCTGCAATATGAGGTTTCAGGTTCGATAACTATGGATCCAAAATAATGTTCCAACAGGCAACATATATCAAAGTCTTTGCTATGCACAGAATTCCTAGAAAATGAGTCCTGCTTGTATTTCTATTATTATTTTTAATTCATAATTTAAGAGTTGACCTAACGGACTAGCAGATCAAAGTGACAAAAGAACCTGATAATTAAAGCCAGATTAAAGTTGAGCAATCAAAAAGTGGTTTGTGGATGAAATGTATAGAAATTGGTATAGGATATGGATCTTATAAGCCACATTCGGTCCTACTAATATTAACAAATTTACAACAATTTGTTTTTGGAAACCCATCTATGTGATGTTATATATTGCTTTTAGATCATATCCCGGGACCCGGCCTTCAAAAATTGTAAGATATTTGTGTATACAAATTCAGCAATAATTGGGGTACTAATTAAACATTAGAGTCAGTGATATCTAAAGTCACTGATTTGGTGAGATAGTCCATAAATGACCATTAACTTTTCAAAATAATTCAAATTAACCATTTTATAGAAATAAAGTATCAATTGTTGCCACTTTACCCATTAATTGTTTGAAGTCTGTTTGTTTATGTTATAACCTATTAGAATAATGGTCAAAAAATTAGTAAAACATGTTTTGCACCGGTTTTTGAACTAGTTTTTAACCGGTTTTTTACCTGTATTTTGAATATTTTTTTGATCATGATTATTTTATAAAATAGAAAATATTGCTCATAAAATTCTTATAATTAAATCATTACTTTATATATATAATTAAATAATAAATTAATCATGAAATAAGTTTGATATCGCCCTAAATTAATCAAGAAATTAATCAGTGAATAATAATAAATTTGATATCACCCATAAACAGGAAATATTACCTATAAAAATAATAAATTAATCAAATCATTAATTTTTATATATAATCAAATAATCAAAATACATAAAATATTGCACATAAATTCTTTATGGGTGCTATGTCACAGATAATGGTAGCTTTATGTTAGATTTTAACAGAACGACCGTGAATGAACAATATTTTCTCAAAATGGTGATTTTAGAATAATATTTTGTCAAAATAGTGATTTTAGAACAATTTAAACAGTCAATGACTTTTTAGGACTCCACCCACCAACTAATGGTGTCTATTGCTATTTTCTCTAAACATTAATAGGGCTGAAATATTCAATGATTTTAAAAGGAAAAATATTTCAAATAATAATATATAATTTTTTTCGTTTTATTAGTTCAAATAATAATATATAATATAATAAAATAAACTAGACTAAATATATTTAGGGGTCATTTTTTTATTTCACTCTAAGACTTATTGCCTATTATATCTTAAATTAAGATAAATCAGTTTGTTTGTTTTTTTAACTTATATCTTATTTTAAGATATATATGTCTTTTAGAAAAAGTAAATTTTTTTGACTTTTTATCTTATTAAAAAAGTGCTGCAGTAGAGTTTTTTTAATACATTTCCATAAATGTCCTATAAAAATTTTTATATTTATAATTTTATCCGCACATAATAAAACCCTAAAAATCAATTTTCCAAAAATTTCCAATTTTGAAGAAACCCTAACACAACCTAATCAATTTTACATTTGTAATAGGTCATCCAAAATGAAAAAAATAAGCATATCATGGTATCTTAATTTGTAGGACTTATCCATATGTCTAATAAAATTAAGAACTTATAAGAATTTAGATTTAAAAAAAAAATAAATAAATAAATAAAAAAAATAAAAAAAAACCTCTATGTCTAATTTTTGAAGTACAATCCCTTCATTATTTAAGAAACCTTTTTTTTTTTTTTCAACAATAATATTTTATAAATTAAAGAAGGTTAAAATTCCTTTCTTATTACTTGTCCAATTCGCCAAGTTTGCATAAAAAATGAAAAAAGGATTTGTTAATTTAATTACTTTTTATTATTATTATTTTTTTGAAGTATTACAATATAAAGTGCTTAATTTTCTAATTGATCTTTATATATAATTATATATATTTATATTCTTATAATCCAACAAAAATATTTTAACAAATAAAATTAGAATATTTTTCCACTTATATAGTATGGATTTTTTTTTTTTTTTTTTGTTGACAATATATCTATTAATTCGGAACCAAGTATTTTTTTGAAAGCTTTCGGTATTGGTAGGATTCGAGCCGTTGATCTGGGAGTCATTTACCTAAGCCTTAAACTCGTCCATCTACCAGCTGAGCTATGCCCCTGTTGACTTATATAATACGGATTAGTCCACGCAAGAAGAAACAAACAGCACAAGTGATATGTCAGTTTCCACAAACCACTCTGATTATTATTTAGCTACATAACTTCTGACATTCTTCTTCAATCGAAATTAACAAAGTCGCACATAACTAGTGATAGATCACAACTACAAGGTCCTGTCCAAGTACTCCAGGCTGATGATTTTCAATGTGGCTACCTTCAATTTCAAGACTTGCAATCTGTTCAACTTGATGAGAAGCTGCTGGTTCTGATGGGTTTTGTTAATTTCGGGTGAAGCAGATGATGAAAATAGTGGGAATGGATTGTAAAGTTCGACGAAACCAGTTGAACAAGTGCTTGAACAGATTCCACAGAATTCCATATAAGGGAAACATGACTTTTAGAAACAAATAAGCGAGCCAGAAAAGTGATGGTGGCAAAATGATTGAGGCCACTATGGCCACAGCCAAGAGAGCTGAGAATCGCAAGCAGATAGGTTTGGCAGTGAGAGGGAGTTTAATGGATGTGAAGAGAATGCTTAGCAACAATAAAATGGAAAGCATCAAGAATGGCAGTTTTAAAATTGGATATTGAAGAACCTCATCTTGGTCCCAATAAGACTTGGCATGGTGGGATGTTAAGAAAACGAATAAGATTTACAAGTGGTGGAAATAGAAACCTCAAATCTATGAAGAAATGCATGGTTAATAATTATGAGATAAAATTTCTCTATAATTAATATTTTGTCTTGAATTAATCTTGAGTAATTTGTTGATATAAGGTGTTCTCAGTGAGAAGTCAAGTGTCTATATACAGCGAGACGGAGAAAGAATGGAATGCAAAAGGATTGTTGTAGGTCAAGGAGGACAATAGCCAATACGTCAATACATATAAAAACAAATGGGTCTCAACATGGATTATACGCTACACATGGCACAAAATTATGATTATATTTTTGAAGTACAGGACCTATATGACGAGATCTAAGTTTGGTAAAGTGAGATATAAGGTTGGTACAGTCCCGAATTTATTATAATATTTTAGATTTAAAAAGGTACAAAATCTATATCAAAATGTTATTGGATAGAAAAATATTTTGAAATACTACTTATTGAAATACAGGTGTATTAGCAATTATGTTATGTTTTCATATATTGTATTAGAATAGAAGATTACCATACAACTGATTCATTAAAAAATAATAATGACTGATGTCCCCTTACACTTGGGAAGAGGTTGTTCGCGCGCGCATGCAGTAGGATCATCTTAATATTATTCTTGTTGTAGTTACACACTTACACTTACAATATTAAACAAAGAAAAAGGCAAATGAACACCAATATATTCTGATTTGTAGTCTTTCTGATCTCACTTCACTTCTCAGCTTGGAAATTTTCAGTAAATTAATTGAAAGGATTAGTGAAAGGGACATAAACAATTCAATTTTCAATGAGGATGCAAAAACAGACAATTTTAAAAGACTGGCCAGCTATAGCATTATTGCTTTTATAAAAGTGGGAGGGCCACATTAAATGCACATTCCTAAAGATTACCGGGGTCAAATCTTGACACATTAGAAACATATATAATATGAATTAATTAATAAAATGTGCAATAAGTGTGTCATCATTATAATAAGTTGATTCAGAGGCAGGATACGATCGATCCAAGCAACTGTCATATCAACAATCTGCTTTGGTTTTAGCTATATAGACAAGATTTAGCTCTCAGGTGAATGAGAGCTCCTCTGACAGATCTAGATCCCTCGGGGTGTCCCATGAAACAATCGGATACGGGTCGGGCAGTGTAAGACCAGAGTCGTAGGCTTCCCTGAGAATCGAACCAGCTCCATTGCAAGCGGCGATGAGAGTCCGAGGGAGAAAGCTGGTCTTCAGGAAACCCTAATATGTGAAAAGGGGATTGGGCCCCCAAGTGTTGACAAAATGGTTGTTGATGGCCCAAGCAGTGGGCAGACTGGGGTATTAAAAGAGCTTGCCCAACCAAACATTGTCTCCACAAACAATCCTACTATTAAGTCAGCAACCCAAGACACATCTGGGCCGATCTTACCTAACAGAGTAGTCCAACCCAATTTCAGCTCCTAGGATAGCTCCCTCATCTCTCTTGCACAAACTGGTAAGTCAGTGTCAGTAAAATCTATTCAGTCTCAAAAAAAGAAAGCTACAAAAGGTGGAAAAGGTCAGCTTGTGAAAGGCAACATCACCCTCCTTCAGGTCTCATCTCAAGCCCTATCCACAGATTCCTTGGGTCTAACTAGTCTATCTGAAAATCTACCAAAGATAAAGCTTCCTCGCCTTCCTCGAGCAAGAAATCTCTCCGCCCAAGAAATGGAAACAACACTCACACCAGTCGTCTCCTGCCTTCCTCCTCCCCACCTAAGTAGTGCATCACTTCTTCTCAGCAGAATATGGGGGAAGGCCAAGTCTGCAAAAGGAAAATGGTTTTTGATTCTCTTGAGGATGGGATCAAAGACCTTAAGAAAATAAAATCCTCAGATACGGTTTCGGAAACTGTTATATCGGTGGAGCATGAAATCCAGGCCCGCCGAGAAAAATGATAGGCCTGTGTTGGAACATTTGGGGTCTTAGGAATCCCCGAGCGTTCGCGGCCTTGTCAAGGCTGCACAAAAAGCATTCCTTGGATTTGGTGTTCTTGTTAGAAACGAAAATAAATGGTTCCAAGGCTGAAAGTATCAGAGTTAAATTAGGTTTCAGTGGTTGTTTGTGTGTTGATAGTAACGGTAACATTGGGGGTCTCTTATTGTTGTGGATGGATAGTATCACGGTATCGGTTCTGTTTTTCTCAATGGGTCATATAGATGCGCGCGTGTGTTTGGAAAACGATTTTTACTGGCAATTCACATGCTTTTATGGGGAGCCGAATGTTAGCAAAAGACATTTGTCTTGGGCCCTTCTTATGCGCCTCAGGGATATCGACAATTTGCCATGGATTTGCGGAGGTGATTTTAACTAGCTGCTCAGTATGAAAGACAAAGTGAGAGGAGCCAATGTTTCTGTCTCCAACATGATCTAATTTCGACAAGTGATTGATGATTGCAATCTTTCTGACTTGGGTTTTTCTAGTCCAAACCTCACTTGGAACAACAAGAGGGATGGTAAGAATAAAATCCAAGAGAGATTGGATAGGTTTTTGGCAAATGATCAATGGCGTGACCTTTTACGGAATGCAAAAGTGTCCCATTTGAGCTTCAATTCTTCGGACCATCGTCTCATTCTTCTTAATTGTGCTCGTGAAATCCCATTTCTTAAGGGGAGAGGCAGGGACTTCCGTTTTGAACCTTTTTGGCTTAAGGAGAAGGACTACAGTAAGATTGTTAATGCTGCTTGGGATGGTTCTGGGGAGTTGGACCCGTTAAAAAACTTGTTGGAAAAACTGTCTGGGTGTGCTATTAACTTTGGGTGTTTGGAGTAAGTTCAGTTTTGGATCTTTGAGGAAAAAGATAAAGGAAAAAAACAGAGTGGTCGACCGTCTCTACCAGAACTGTGGGAAACCTAGGGTTATGGTTTCGATCAGGAAGATCGAGAAGGAAGTGGAGGGTCTGTTGGATAGAGAAGAGTTGTACTGGAAACAATGGTCTAAGGACGAATGGCTCCAAGCAGGTGACTGAAACTCTCAGTTCTTTCACTCTAGAGCAATAGCCAGGAAAAAGAAGAACTTCATTTCAAGCCTTCTCGATGTGGATGGTCATGTGCAAGATTCGGAAGCTAGGTTATCTCGGGTTATAAGTGAGTTATTTTCTTCCCTCTTTATATCCTCCAACCCCTATACTTAAGATATTTTGGATGCCTCAGTCTTAGTCAGCTCCAGGTTGTCCAAAAATATGAAGAAGGATCTTTTCATTCACTTTACCACAGAGGATGTCAAATCTGTAATCTTCAACTTAAATCCTACTAAAGCCCCGGGCCCAAATGGTTTTCATGTTTTTTTTTTTTTTTTTTTTTTTTTTTTTTTCAGAAATCTTGGGACTTAATTCAAGGAGATATGACAAAGGTCTGTCTTCGGATTCTGAATGGTGAGATTTCAATCAGAGAATTCATGACTTACGTAGTCCTTATTCCGAAAATTAAAAATCCCACTAAGTTGAAGGATTTCAGGCTGATCTCCTTGTGCGGTGTTGTGTACAAAATTGTGACGAAGGTTATGGCTTCAAAGATAAAAAAAATTCTACTTGATCTTATCTCCCTCTTCCAGTCAGCTTTCGTTCTGGGGAGATAGATTTTTGACAATGTTCTTGTGGCATTCGAAACCCTTCACTCTCTAGGCCATAAGAAATCAGATATTAAAGGGCAAATGGCTTTAAAGCTCAACATGAGCAAGGCTTATGATCGGGTTGAATGGACCTTTTTGTTAGTAGTTTTGAAGAAGATGTAGTTTTCGCCTCATTGGTTAAATTTGGTTCTTGATTGTATCTCCTCTTCCACCCTCTATTTCATGCTTAATGGTAGGAAGGTTTGCTCGTTGTCGCCCATCCAAAGGCCTTCGGAAAGGCTGCCCCTTTTCACCTTATCTCTTTCTTTTTTGTGCGAAAGGTTTTTCTAGGTTAATTTCTTCCTCGGAAAGAAACGGTGGAGTGCTTGGCACAAGGTGCAGTAGAGATGGCCCTCTAATCAGCCACCTCTTCTTCGTAGACGACATCATTCTCTTCTGTTATGTCTCCATTTCTAGCTACAAAAGGATCCATAAGATCTTAATGATCTATGAAAAAGGTTCGGGGCAACAAATTAACTTGAAGAAATCTAAAATCACCTTTAGCCCAAAGGTGCAATATTTGGTTAGAGGTATTATCAAGTCCATGCTTGAGATAGATGTGTGTAATTCTCAAGACAAATACTTGGGGTTCCCCTCTTTAATTGGGAGAAACAAAATTCGGTTGTTTAGTGACATCAAGGAGAAAGTCTGGAATAAGTTCCAGGGTTAGAAATGAAGTATGATTTCCTTTGGTGGGAAAGAGGTTCTCATCAAGGTTGTGGCTGAAGCAATCCCCACTTACTCTATGAGCATGTTCAAGATTCCTGCTAGTCTTTGGAAATATGAGTTTTATGATTTCAAAATTTTGGTGGGGTTCCAGGGATGGCAAGCGGAAGACTAGTTGGATTAGTAGGAAAAATCTCTGTCACCTGAAATGCTTTGGGAGATTGGGCTTCAAAGACCTTTCTTTGTTCAATTAAGCTTTTTTGCATAAACATGCATGAAGGATCCTCTCTTTTCTAGACTTGCTGGCTACCAAGATTCTAAGAGCTTTTAGGAGTGAATACTTTCTTTCAGCTTCTATAAAAGGGAGTTGTTATTAAGTGTGGATAAGTCTGATTTCGGGGAGTGAGTTGCTCTCGAAAGGGCTACGTTGGTTGGTCGGGGATAGAAGTAGCCTCAATGTCTTCAAGGAAAAATGGATTCCCTGCCCCAGTTCCTTTAGGCCGGTCACTTTCGACCTAGGTACAAACTTTCTTGTCTCTGATCTTATTGCAGTGGCCACCGAGTTGGAATACCGATAAACTTGACTAGCTGCTCCTTTCGGTGGACAAAGAGGTTGTCCTCTCTATCTCGATAAGCTTTAGAGGTGGAAAAGACACTTCTTGTTGGCATTATGAGAAAAAAAGGGTGTATTCAATGTGCATCGGATACCATCTTGCGTTGATGGAAACCCTCAAGGCCTCTCATTCTAATTAGTCAAAGTCTAGCACTTGGTGGAAATTGATTTGGAAGCTAGATATCCCTCCAAAAGTTAGAATCTTCATATGGAGGGCTTGCTTGAATGCCATTCCTTCTAAGGAAAACTTATAGTTGAGAAAGATTTTGAATGCTCCTAACTGTGACAGATGTGCCTCTCATGTGGAGTCTTCTGGTCATGCCTTATTTGATTGCAAAACAACTAGATTGATATGGAAAGAGACCCGTTTTGGTTTTCTTCTGGCAGATTTGAAGAATCTCCCGGTCATGGAGGTGTTGATGTCTCTGGCTTCTAAGGTTAAGATTGATGATTTTAGTTTGGTGTGCATGCTTTTTTGGGCAATTTGGGAGGAGAGAAACTTTTTTTTTGAATATAGGCGAGTCTAAAATCAATGAGCAAGTGGTGGGTTGGGTTTCAAATTTTCATTCTGAATTTCTGTCCTCTGAAATGGTTTCATCCCCTTCTACCTTCTCTCCTTCTTCTCAGCCCCCTGCTTGGCTTGCCTCTCCCCCTGGCCTGCTTAAACTCAATATTGGTGCTGTGTTTCGGAGGAATTCCAAGTGTTTAGGGGTGGGTGTTGCAATCAGGGACGATAAGGGCTGCACACTCTAACTTGCTGGTGGGTTCTTTCTCGGCAGATATCGGTAATCTGCTTACTTTGTGTGAGGGTCTACTGATGGCAAAATTCTATAATTTCCCTATTTCTATTGCTGAGACTTCCTCTCCCTTTGTCACCTCCTTCTTTAATGGTTCTGATGTTTTTTTAGGTGATTTTACTTTCATTGTCAATGACATTAAGGCTTTGTTTTATGAGGTTGGTGTTTGTAAGTGCCAAGCCACCCCTTCTCAGGGGAGTTCCTTGACACATAATCTTGCCTCTTTAGCCTTCTCCTCTGCACGGGAGCGTTTATGGTTGGATCCGGACCCTCTTTGTATTTTCTCTGTTGTGTAATGTTTTTCCTTTATTATCAAAAAGAAAAAAAAAAAAAAAAAAAAAAAAAAAAGCAAGCTATACAGACAAGATAAAAGAGAAAAGGAGGGAGGAAGTGTTTACTTCCTTGCATATCATATAATATTAGATATTTATATACAAAATTAAATAGGCTATACTGTACAAATATTTAAGCATTAATAATATAATGATTAGAATGCAATAATCATAATAGACCTAAGTGAATAAGGGAAAGTTGACTACTTTATAATATGATCCAGTAAGATGGTGCTTCTATTAAAAACAGTGCTGGTTCTGAGATGTTAGAAGCCCCAGGGCGAATGTATAAAATGGGGTCTTTTGTTCGATCTCGCATCTAAATTTTGTGAAATTCTGTATTTAACAATAATAATAATAATAATAATAATAATAATAATAATAATATATTATTTTTTGAGAAAATTTACAAAAGCTTAATCAAAGTGATTTTCATCAAGTTTATATTGCGATACATAGAAAAAACAAAACTGAAAAAAAAAAAAAAAAGTTATGATCAAATAGATTTACATGACAGTTTCCACTCAAAGAAATAACGTAAGTAAATAAGGAGAGACAAACTTGCTTAGAAAATGACAAGGCATGATGAGACTTCCTCCTTTTTTTTCCTTTTATTTTTTATGTTTTATTTTTTTTTAGAATTTTAAAAATAAATAAAAGAAAGGGTATATTTGGTAATGTTTGGAATGTGCTTACAAAATATAATTTTAAAAAAACTCTTAATGAAGTGTTCATACAAAAAGGGATGCACATACAAATTTTCAGAGGTGCAAATATAGCTACTCATTTGCTTTTATAATTCTGATGAAAGTCCATATTGAGCTCAGTCTTGATATAAGAAGTTGATTTCCATATCTTTTTCTTATTTCAGGCCCATATTTGATATAATTATATGAAATTTGAAAAATAACAATAAATTTGGACCCTTTTTGGGCCATTTATCAAAGTTCAAAGATGTAAACACTAAACACAGAAAATAAAAATAAAAAATAGACCACTTTTAAGTTTTTATTTTTTTATTATTTATTTATTTATTTTTTTTCTTTCTCTTCTGGGGCTTGGGCGGACGCCCTTAGTTGACCCACCTCAGGGCCGACATTGAGCTAGATACACATCTACCTATTCGTAGCTTTATCAAATGATAGTATTAATTATGATTTCTTCTATCAGAATCTATCTCAATGTTTTACGCAACATATAGACTATAGTCCCAATCTGTTTAATCAAATTCTCATATTAATTGCACATCACGTCTTAACAGAGATGGTAGTGCACCTCATTTCCACAGTGGTGGTAAGGGATTCAAGTTCCACCATATACATTTTACAAGTGTGGGGAGTTTTCTCTCGGTTTGTAGAAGTAGTTATCCAAATCGCACATATATTATTTTATTTTGGCAGGTACCGACAGACGACAGTCCTATTATATATATAATAGTTATAATTTGTAATACTTCAAAAAAAAAAATTCCATATTAATTTCTTTAAGGCATGAAATTTTGTTAGTTTTTCTCTAGTAGACATATAAGTGTGAGCATACTTATATCAAATTATCCACCTCATCATTTTTTGCCATGTAAGCATTATTTGATCCAATTGCTTTTTTTTTTTTTTTTTTTAGCAAAAAGTAATTAGGTGCATATGAGTGCTATAAGTATGCTCACAATTATATGTCTACTAGAGAAAAACTCGAAATTTCGTTCTTTTTAGGTATTGCTAATTTGTTAGTGTTTCAACTCAAAATTATGCCAAATTGATTGGGTTCATTGGGGGAAACTAGGAAAGAAAAGGAAAGAATAAATTCATGAACCATGTAATCTTGATGAAACGTGAAATCTAGGGTAAAAATGTTTAAAATGTGAAATCTTGAGGAAAATTGTGTATCCCCCCAATTCCTCTACCCTCCCCACAAAATTCATTTGGGGGAACTGGGTATGGGGGAGTTTGGGGGGAGGTTCCCCCACCCCTACCCCCTGCCTCCAAACCAAAATCCCCCAATTCTTTTTCATTTTCAATTTTAAATTCCCAATTTTCAATTCGAAAATCTGAATTTGAAATTTAAAATCTGAACATCCCAACCTCTAGTTTGACCCTGTTAATATATATATATATATATTTAAAAGTAAAAATAAAATTATGGGTACGGATATTGACACTCATAAATATGATAAGCACACATATATTTATAAGTACACACATGTCTAAAATTTAAAATTAAAACATTACTATAAACACCAATCTTAATGCCAATAGTACCCTTATTTAAATTAATATTTTCATTTTAATATAATTTATTTATAAACCCTCTTAAGTTATTAATACACCAAATTTCTCTAGAACTAACATCTAGAGTGGATAAGATTTTGAATGGTCACCTAAAACACAAAGAATTTCTCAACTTGAGGAAATTAAAGTATTGGCATGGTTAGAATCATTTGAAGTGTAAGATTGGATTTCTTGTGTTGGTGGAATGAGTCAAGATGCAATGACATTTCATATCACTGTTGCAGCAGTATTGTTGATTTGGTATCCTAGTCTTGTGAAACCTACTATGGCCACACTTGTTGTTAATCCGTTGATGAAGTTGGTTATGACAATAAATGAGAAATATAGTTCCACTTCCGTAGAGCTTCTTGCAGATGGCATGGAGAGTATATGGATGATGTGCATTGGTTCTGAAATACATCGTCTAATTGGGGATATATTTTTCCAGATAGAGTACAAAAGCGGTCCATCACCCAACTCAATTGGAGAACATCATACTATACTAGCATCAATTAGGGAGACTTCGGAAACCTTACTTTGCTTCTTTCGAATCCAAAGAGAACACCAAAAATTCCGTTTTCAAGTAAAAAATAATTTAAGTTTGTTTTCTCTTCTACAAAAACTAAAATTTTGATACTTGAAATAGAATTAGGGTTTAGTTTTTTATTTTTATTTTAATAAAGTAATATAGTTGAAGATATGAGTGTAATTAGAGATGCTCATTTGGGGAATGAGGATGGATATAGCCGCCCACCCCCCCCAAGTTTTCAAGTAAAAAATAATTTAAGTTTGTTTTCTCTTCTCCAAAAACTAAAATTTTGATACTTGAAATAGAATTAGGGTTTAGTTTTTTATTTTTATTTTAATAAAGTGATATAGTTGAAGATATGAATGTAATTAGAGATGCTCATTTGGGGAATTAGGATGGATATAGCCCCCCGCACACATATATTTATAAGTATGAAAACTTATAAATATGTGTGCTTATAAATATGTGTGCTTATATGTGTGCTTATAAATATGATAAGCACACATATATTTATAAGTACACACATGTCTAAAATTTAAAATTAAAACATTACTATAAACACCAATCTTAATGCCAATAGTACCCTTATTTAAATTAATATTTTCATTTTAATATAATTTATTTATAAACCCTCTTAAGTTATTAATACACCAAATTTCTCTAGAACTAACATCTAGAGTGGATAAGATTTTGAATTTAGATTTTAAAAAGAGTTGTTGCCTTTTAGAATGATTTTGTATATAGTGAGAGGAGATTTTTTTCAAAGTTTTCAAAGAATAAAAAAAATTAAAAATATATATATTATAATTATATTTATATATGTTTGGGAGAAATGGGTAAATGGGGATGTCGGACCTCCCCCATTTCAATATAATTGTGGGGAAAATGGGGAAATGACATGGCATGGGGATGGGAGGACCCACCCCATTCCTATCCCCATTCCCATCCCCATCCCCATTTCAATTTGGGGATGAAAATCATCCCTATCCTACTCTCACCCCCATTTCCCTAAATGAGGATTGGGATATGAGGATCCGAAGGAAGATGTGCATCTCTAGGTGTAATTAATGAGTGTATATAGTATTTGGTTTATTTTTAATTAAACTAATCTGTCTTTATTGATAAATTCCTATAGGGATATTTTTGTAATTAAATTTTTTATTAAAATATGGATGTGCTTATCATATTTATTTATGGGTGTCAATATCGACACCCTAAAATTATATATATAGTTCTTTTCTCCTTAGTGCGTCTTGATATAACTCTATCAATATGTTGTATATAGGCCATAGATTATGGAGAAGTTTTGACAAGTGCATACACTTTGAGTCAAAACATGTAAATCTAATGATCCACATCCAACGCACTGATGGAGTTATATCAGGACGCACTGACTTGAAATTTATATATATATATATATATATATAGAGAGAGAGAGAGAGAGAGAGAGAGAGAGAGAGAGACTCTCATAAGGAATCCCTTATTTTAATTTCGGTGATGACTACCATGAAATCACATTGATTTGAATGAATTTTGATCTGAATTTTTTTGTGAATGATAAATTCATTGAAATCTACCTATGAATAAAATTTGAGAATTTTTCAAGCACTAAAACTATTTTTCTTGAATTTCCTATATTTTGACTATTTTTCTAATGGCTTCATATTCTAAAAAAAAAAATCGGTAAAACTAGTTTAAGTACTTGAAAAGATTTCAAATTTTATTTATAGGTAAATTTCAATGAACTTATAATCCACAAAAAAATTCAAATCAAAATTCATTCAAATCGATGTGATTACATAGTAGTCCTTACTGAAATTAAAATAAATAATCTCTTATGAGAGATTCAGTATATATATATATATATATATATAGCGGTTTTCCTATCAACCCATACTCATACAAAGAAAACGTTCAAATCTAAGTATTGGATTCATCCACTAGTTAGATTTGATTATTTAAGATATATATTATCCTTTCAATATATATATTAATGAACAGATATATATTAAACAAATATATTTTTCACCTTATCAACAAGAATAATAAAAAAAATAGTAAAACAATAAACTTATGTACGCATTTTCTAATGTCCAAGTCTAACCATCTACCTCTCTCTAACAACAAAGCTATTTTCTCTTCACCAATTTTCTACGTACTACACATTGATAAAAAAATAATAAAATTAAGTTTAATATTTGCAGCAGGAGGATGGTGGATTGATCACAAACAATAAATATATATAAAAGAAAAATATTATATGTAACTTAGGAACACAAATCTTCTCTTATAGTTTTAAAAATAAATAAATAAATAAATAAAAAATACTCTTTGTGTATTGTAATACATATTCAATTCTCTCTTCTTATTTTATTTTCACATTTCCCTAACTGTTCAACTCTTTCTCTAACAATTGTAGTGTTCTCTCTGCTGTCTACACCATGTTTTTTTTTGTCATAAACTTTTATGGATGATCATAATTAAAGCTCTAAAATCTAAAATGACATAGTTTCATGTCATCTCTATCATTTCTTTTTCATAGAAATAATATTAAAATATAAGACATCTTTGAATATATATTATACGGAGAGAAAGTGAAAAAAGAAAGCAAACTAAAAAAAAAAAAAATATATATATATTATTATCGGTATGGTAAGTTTTTGATGATCATGGAATTATGGAAATAGAAACAATCAGCAATGCCTTTAAAGTCTCACCATGCAATTATTGTTTGATGATGATGAATAATGAGTAATGACCTTTATTTTGAAGAAACCGACTTTATGAATAATGAGTAATGGCCTTTATTTTGAAGAAACCGACTTTATGCTAGGTTTTTTTAGTTTACTGGAAAAAAAGAGTCGACATTTAACTTACCGATTAAAAAAAAAAAAAAAAACTGTTTTAACATGGCCGAAATTTCTCCACAAATACATCTTATAATATATTATTATTATATATATGGCGTCTTTCCTTGCATGTTATCATCGTCAAGCTGGTACGTAGTGGTAGAGTGGTAGACTCTGCAACGGAGGAAAGGAATGTATTTCTACATAGACTTGAGGTATGGCCTCCCACACTGCTTATAAACTTGATCAACTCTCTCTTTGTAAAAAGTGATTTTTGGGATCAACAAGCTGATTTTGCAGCTTTTTCTTTGATTTTTGAGTATCCCATTTTGATGATACCTTTGTTCATTGTTGTAGTCATCATAATATTACTGGTCCTCTTCACTTCCTTCCAACTCCCTCTCAATATCGACCCAGTACTTCGTTTACGAGTTGGTCATAATTATTTCTCAGGTTGTTTTGCAATCTTCTTGTGTGTCTCCATCATTTTCCCACCACCAGTCTTCTGTTTTGTGAAGAAATTGACTTGCATATGATGTGAATATATGATACAGGTTCATTGTAGGTGATCATATGCTACAACTGAGATATGTTTTATGCAAATTGACAGCTGGCCAAGTTGTTAGAGTACAAGGAGTTTTTTTTTTTTGTCTGTTTATGGACAGCCGGAGGTAATATATTTGTTAGCTAATATATCTCATGTGGAATACGAAGAGGTGAGAGGTGAGAGGTGAGAGGTGAAAGGATTTTTCTTGGTGAGAAAGAAAGAGAGAAAATACTTGTAAACCTCTGTAAATTTTGTGTATGAGTGAGAGAGATCTGTAAGGTGTAAAAACTCAATTTTCTCATAGCGAAGCTGCTGATTCAACTGTTTAGTGGATGTAGGATCTCTATTTGGTGATCCGAACCACTTAAATTTCTAGTGTGTTCTTTCTTTACCGTTCTATTTGCTTTATGTTTACTTGGTTGTCTGCAAAGTTTCATTTACTGGTTTTCATAGCTTGCATATCATCTAGTTTAGTTGGATTCGAAATTTTACAAATTGGTATCAAAGCCTGGTTGTTAACAACTAGGGGAAATTTTTATGAGTTTTCTGTGTTGGTAAATCATAGTGGGTTAAGTCAGATTTGATTCTTCTAAGCAATGTCTACGAAGTTTGAAATTGAGAAGTTCACTGGAAATAGCGATTTTTGGTTATGGAAGTTGAAAATGAAAGCCGTTATTGTAAAAGAGGGACTGCCAGATGCTTTAGATGGAGAAGAAAAACTTCCTCCATGTCAGCAGAGGACAAGAAAGTGTTATTGGATAACGCTTTTAGCTCTTTGATCTTGGGTCTAGCAAACAAGGTTCTTAGAGAGGTAGCCAAGGAGAAAAAACAGTTGTAGACATATGGACAAGGCTTGAGGAGCTTTATATGTCGAAGGCTGTACCCAATAGAATTTTTTTGAAACAGCGTTTATTTGCTTTCAAAATGGAGGAAGGAAAATCAGTTGCAGATAATCTTGATGAGTTCAAGATTTGGAGGGTTTGTCGGTTAGTGTAACTGGTGAAGATCAGACAATTCTTTTACTTAATTCTCTTCCCAAATCATATGAGAATTTCGAAGAAACCATGAAATATGGGAGGCAAACACTAAAGCTCGAAGAGGTGCAAGCAGCTATCACTTCTAGGGAAATAGAAAAGCGATATGAAAACAAAAATGCAAACTCAGATACGGGAGAATCGTTATCTGTGAGGGGTAGACAAAATAAACGAGATTCTAAAGGCAAGAACAGGAATAGATCCAAGTCGAAAAGCAAACAGCTTAGATGTTTTGCATGTCATAAAGAGGGACATTTTAAAAGAGATTGTCCTAAAAGAAAAGGGAAGAAGAAACTTGAAAATGGGGATGCAGTAGTGGCTTCAGAAAACTCAGATGGTTATGACAGCTCCGAAGTACTAGTAGTAACGACTAAAGATCACACTGGAGAGTGGATACTTGACTCAGGATGCACGTTTCATATGACTCCAAATAAAAATTTCTTTACTACATTTCTAGAACAAGATGGTGGTAAAGTGTTGATGGGAAACAATATGGCATGTCAGGTGATAGGGGTTGGAACTGTTAGACTCAGAATGTTTGATGGTATAGTCAGAACATTGGGAGATGTCAGGTATATACCAGACTTAAAACGGAATTTGATATCACTCAACACATTGGATGAGCATGGCTACACTTTTAGGTCATCATCTAGTCAACTAAAAGTGGGAAAAGGTATATTGACAGTCATGAAAGGTACAAAAAGCAATGGTTTGTATGTACTTGATGGCAGCACAGTAGTAAGAGAGACAGTGGTTAGAACAGATACAGATCATGACAAGACCACTCTTTAGCATCAAAGAATGGGGCACATTAGTGAAAATGGCTTATCAGAGTTAAGCAAACAAGGGTTGTTGTGCAATGATCAGATTTTGAAGCTGTAGTTTTATGAGCATTGCGTCTTTGGCAAACAAAGCAGACTTAAGTTCTCAACCGCAAAACATACAACTCGTGGGATATTGGACTATATTCATGCAGATCTTTGGGGGCCTTTCAGAGTAGAAACTCAAGGTGGAAATAGGTATTTTCTATGTCTTGTTGACGATTTCTTTAGAAAAGTTTGGGTGATTTTGTTGAAGCATAAGAATGGTGCTTTATTGAGATTTAAACAATGGAGAGCTCTTATGGAAAACCAAACTGAGAGAAAGATAAAGGTGCTAAGAACTGATAATGGGTTAGAGTTTTATGGTGGAGAGTTTGAAGACTATTGTAGAAATGATGGTATAGCAAGACATAAAACCGTGAGGAAGACACCCCAACAAAATGGGTTGGCTGAACGGATGAATAGAACTTTTCTAGAGAGAGTTAGATGTATACTCTTAAATGCAAAGTTACCAAGGCAATTTTGGGGAGAGGCTGTAACTACAGCTGCTCATCTCATTAACAGATGTCCATCATCTGTTATTGAGTTCAAGACACCAAAAGAGAGATGGTATGGCAAATCTGCTGATTACAGTAAGCTTAGAGTATTTGGTTGCACAGCCTATGCTCATGTTAGGCAAGACAAGCTAGAACCAAGGGCTTTGAAATGTCTATTTCTCGGGTATCCAGAAGAAGTCAAAGGGTATAAACTCTGGTACAAAGGAGAAAAAGGTGGAAAATGTATAATCATTAGGGATGTGATTTTTAAGGAGGATGATTTACCAGGATTAACTGGAATATCAAGTCAAGAATCTGGTCAGGACTTTGATCAAGGGTCTGATATGCAAGAAAAACTCAATGTTGAGGTGGAGCAATTTGAGGTGAAGTCTCAGATTCAGTTAGAAAAGAGTGATGAAACACCTAAATCATCAAGTCATCAATCAGACCAAGGATATCAACTGACTAGGGACAGGGATAAAAGAATAATTAGACCTCCTGAAAGGTATGGCTATGCAAATTTAATTGCATATGCTTTGAGTGTTGCAGTAAATGTTGAAGATCATGAGCCTACTAATTTTAAAGAAGCAATGAATAATATAGATTCTCAGAAATGGTTGTCAGCTATGAATGAGGAATTAAAGTCTTTATACAAGAATCACACTTGAGAGCTAGTGGGTAGACCAACAAAGCAAAAGGTGATTGGTAGTAAATGGGTGTTCAAAAGAAAATAAGGAATTCCAGGAGTTGAGATGGCTAGGTATAAAGCGAGATTGGTAGCTAAAGGATATAGTCAAAAGGAGGGAGTAGATTTCAATGAAATATATTCACCTGTAGTCAAGATGACATCAATAAGACTGTTATTGGCTATGGTTGCTCCTTATGATCTAGAACTCGAACAAATGGATGTGAAAATAGCCTTTTTGCATGGAGACCTTGAAGAGACAATATTCATGGAACAACCTGAAGGTTTTCAACAGCTTGGAAGTGAAAATCAAGTTTGTTTGCTGAGGAAGTCGTTATATGGACTTAAACAATCTCCTAGGCAGTGGTATTTGAGGTTTGACTCTTACATTACCAATTGTGGTTTCAAGAGGAGTTCATATGACAATTGCTTCTATACAAAAGGAGAAACAACAAACAGTAAAGTCTTCTTACTCTTGTATGTTGATGATATGCTAATAGCAGGGAAGTCACGACAACTAATTCAAGAAGTAAAGAAGCAGTTGAATGTTGAGTTTGAAATGAAGGATCTCGGCATGGCTAAGAAAATTCTTGGTATGGAGATTCTTAGAGATAGGAAGGCTGGAACATTGTTTGTTTCTCAAAGTAGTTACATAGAAAAGGTTCTAAAAAGGTTCAACATGGTTGGTGCAAAATCAGTGATGGTTCCTATAGCAGGGCATTTCAAACTCAGTGCAGAAATGTGTCCATCTACAGACGAAGAAAAATGGGAAATGATTCGGGTGCCATATGCTAGTGCTATAGGTAGTGTGATGTATTTGATGGTATGCACAAGACCAGATTTGGGTTATGCAGTAAGCATTACTAGTAAATATATGGGAAATCTTGGAAAGGGTCGTTGGGAGGCTGTAAAATGGATGTTGAGATATCTAAAGGGTATTGCAGGTATGAGTTTATATTATAGAAGATCACAAGGAAGAGATTTTAGTGTTACGGGTTTCATAGATTCAGATTATGCTGGAGATAGAGATAATCAAAAGTCCTTGACAGGTTACATATTTACTTTTGAACAAGGTGCAATAAGTTGGAAAGCCCAGCTACAACCAGTTATGGTTCTGTCATCTACAGAGGCAGAATATGTTGCAGCAACTGAAGCAATTAAAGAAGCTTTATGGCTTCAAGGTCTGGTGAATGAAATGGGTTTAGATCAATCAATGATCAAAGTGTTTTGTGATAATTAGAGCGCTATAAATCTTACAAAGAATAGTATGCATCATGAGTGTACCAAGCACATAGATGTGAAATACCATTTCATTAGAGATGTTGTAGAAAAGGCAAAGGTCAAGGTGGAGAAAATTTCCACAAAAGAAAATCCAGCAGATATGCTTACAAAACCCATTCCAACACAGAAGTTCAAGCAATGATTGGACTTTATTCAAGTTCTTGAGGTGAACCCCTGAAAGAGGGGTGGTGACAGTGTTTCAGCAGGTATCTTGATCATATACAAGTCAAGGTGGAGATTTGTGGAGAAATTGACTTGCATATGATGTGAATATATGATATAGGTTCACTGTAGGTGATCATATGCTACAACTGAGATACGTTTTATGCAAATTGACAGCTAGCTAAGTTGTTAGAGGACAAGGAGTTTTTTTTTTTTTTTTTTGTCTGTTTATGGACAGCTGGAGGTAATATATTCGTTAGCTAATATATCTCATGTGGAATACGAAGAGGTAAGAGGTGAGAGGATTTTTCTTGGTGAGAAGGAAAGAGAGAAAATACTTGTAAACCTCTATAAACTCTGTGTGTGAGTGAGAGAGATCTGTAAAGTGTAAAAACTCAATTTTCTCATAGTGAAGCTACTGATTCAACTGTTCAATAGATGTAGGATCTCTATTTGGTGATCCGAACCACTTAAATTTCTGATGTGTACTTTCTTAACTGTTCTATTTGCTTTATGTTTACTTGGTTGTCTGCAAAGTTTCATTTACTGGTTTTCATAGCTTGCATATCATCTAGTTTAGTTGGATTTGAAATTTTACATGTTTAGTTTACTTTATTCTCATCATCATATCTCCATGGCATCAATTCTTTTCCAACCTGTTCAAGTGTATTTTTCGTTGGTTACATCACATACTACAATCAATCCCAACTCTTATCATTATTTGCATCAGTCAACGTAGAGAAAACACAAGGCTTTCTCTCACTCAACTTGGGGAACAAGAATAACTAACTAAACTTGAAGAAGATGATGACGCCTATATGAACTGGACTGGGTCGCTAAACGGTCATCCAAGAAATGAATCAAGGGAGCTCAATCATGGGCCAAATTTAGTATAGGTTCCATATGGATAGGCCTAAGAAATAATTATGTCACAATCTGTTTTTTGAATTGTTGGTGACTTGGTTCCAAGCTTGTATTTACTTTTTATTTATTTATTTTAGAATCTTGTATTTACCTATTTAATCACTATATATACTATTTGCAGGGGTGGGCACAAAATCCGGAACCAAACCGAGAATTTGGATCCTTTATTGATATGATCTTTTTTACTGACCTCATCTAATCTCACAACACATAAGCATTGCAATGACTATACGATTAAAATGTGGTTGGTTCCCACGACCACTTTATCAATAACCAATCACATGCTTTAAAAAAGTTCGGAAAAAATCAGATGAGGATCCAAGCAATTTTATTATTAAAAACAAACAAATTAAAAGTTAGAAACACACAAGCCATCCAGTTTCAGGTTTTGGTCCCTATTTAAGTTTTTAATACAATTCAAGATTGTTCGATCTTTGTATAGGAAAAACAAACTAACTCAAACATCATAACAACACAACGTTTAAATCTTACAAATTAAACATCATTTAAGCATAATTGTTTATAGTCCTAATAAAAATATTTCACACTTTATCAAACTTTATTTATTTATTTATTTATTTATTTTTACAACACTTGGAACTTGGAAGACAAGAAAGTTATCTCATACTAGGTACATCTTATATATGATAGAGCAGTTGCTTCATTGAAAAATGGGTTCGAATGATAAAAACAAGTAAAACAAACTGAGACATGCATGCAAGTATATGACTAGTTGGCTTCTTAGCTTCTGCTTCAAATTGGCCATATTCACAGCCAACAAGACGTAGTCTAACTTTTACATTGTTTAAAAACCTGAAATAAGCAAATCTCCATGACCTGTTGAGAAACAAAGTACCACAAACTCCCCATAAGCCTATAATGAATCGAAGAACCAAGCTAACATAGAAACCTAGAGTTACAAATCCATCCTCGTCCTCATGAAAAGTAAGGGTTGGAGAGTGATCATCAGGCAGTTCATTGCCTGGACATTTATCTGGAAGGGGGTCCCCACAAAGCTCAGGATTTCCCATATACGCAACAACATCAAAACTCTTTATTTTATTGTCGACTAGAATTTTTACTTACAAGTTGTTATATGAAAGGTTCAAGACACCAAGAACTCAAGAAGATTCAGCTGAGAAAAGCTTTTAGGAATTTCATCGGTAAGTAAGTTCATGGACAAGTCGAGTGAATTCAACCAAGTTAACTGACCAATCTTTGGAGGGATTTTTCCAGTTAAACTGTTTCTAGAGAGGTTCAAGAAGATTAATCCTATGAGATTTGTAATTTCTTTAGGAATTTCCCCATAGAGGTTGTTGGTTGAAGGATCGATGCTCTTTACAAGCCCCGGAGTACTTTTGTACTCATAATCTATTCCTTTACAGGCCAACCATGCATTGTCTTTGTGCATTTCAGTCAATTGAATGACTTTATGTTACCCTCTACTTAGTGATTCTCACATGTGTTATTCCTCGTATGCACAATTTTTTGTTATCTCATTTTTGTAAGGGTTTCGCAAACTTTGTTTTAAATTGTAGTTTTTAATTTTTAGCTTTATGTTTGTGAGTATCGTACCGGTAAACCCTCAGGAGACTACACTCCTCCTATTAGGGACACTTAGGGGTTTAAAAGGCTTGTGGCATGTGCTAAGTGTCATCATTTCTCCCACGACAGTGGACTAATTAGTTTATGTATATTTATGCTTTATTGTAGTATTTTTATTTTGTTTTGCTCGAGGACTAGCAAAAGTTAGGTTTGGGGATTTGATCGGGGTATAAAAAATGCCTATTTTATACCCCTAATTCTTATTACTTTATGTTTTTTTCTCAGGTAAAATTAGGTATTTAATGGATAAAATAAGTGTTTCGGGTAAATAGGGAAGTTCATGGTCAATGTTGTCATTTTGGACAAATCAGGGGCTAAAGTGCAATATTCGGGTTAATAATGAATATATTGTGAATAAGGAAGAGAGCAGGGAGGCAGATTGATATTTGCCTCGCAAAGCACAACTTCAGCACCACAAACGATGCCGTTTTGGGCGTTGCACGCATCACGCTGACGTAGGGTCGTCTTCAAGCTGTAGCGGGTCTACCCAACCCGGTCGTGACCAGACTTCAACCCAACCATTTTTGACCCATTTCCGACCAATCTTCTCCCAGATCGACGGCCAACCTCCCTCCGGTCACGTTGGTACTACTTTGAGCCTCCCATGCAAACGTTTTCTCTCTCCTCCAAGTCTCTAAACTCCATAGCCAAACCAACCTTCAAGCTCACTTCCATCAGCCTCTTGCTCGCTCAAATACGTCCAAACCCGCTGGAAATTCGTAGTTTTCATGCCAAGAGAAAGATCCCGGGGACCAGAAGACCACAACTCGCAGCCAAACCTCCAAACCTCACCGCGAGTTTGTCCAGAGAGCAAGAACCTACGAGCTTGACCGACTTGGAAGATATTTCATCCAAACCATGCCCAATTCACTCCCCATATAAATATACAACTTTCCTAACCTTAAACACAATCTCTAATATCTAACTAAAGCTTACAAAACCCTAGAATAACTAGATTCTCACCAAAGAACACCATCTCAACTTAGCTTGTACTTAGATTGTGGGTGGTTACATGTTGATTGCTAGCTTGGGAAGGACAAGAGGAGCTTGATTATTGTGAAGACTTCACCAAGATATTGGGTTGTCTCTCTTTCTCTCTTAATTCCTTTAGCTTGTTAGAATATGTGTAACTAAACTATTGATGTTGGATTTGGTATACTTGTAACATTATCTATGATATTGGTTGATTATCTATATTGAGCTTCAATTTATGTATGTGTTGATTTAATTAACTAATTGATTGGCATGTAATACAATTTAGATCATACATGAATAGCACTTTAGGTATGTGTCTTTATTCAAGGTTTAAGACCACTTATGTATTTGATTGAAATCAACTTGTTAATTGGGTAATTGAACTTGTATACCAATATCCTAACATCTCTATTCCCACACCAACTCACTCTCATTATCACTTTTGCATGTCCATTGCATTAGTTGGTAATTAGTTAATTCAATTAGTTAGTGTAATTTAATTAATAGTTTTTGGTAGCTTAGTTAATTAGTTTAGTTAATAGCCTAAGGGATTGACAACCCTTAGTTGTAATTTAGTGTTCACTTAGTTGTATTTAACTTAAGCCACCTTAGTGTAATTGTAGTTTAGTTGTTAGCTTGTGACCATTGCCATTTACTTTTCTTGTATGTATATAGTGTAATTAGTGTAAATATATATTATATATAGTATCTAAGACTAGAATCGATTTAAGGTAACTTACCTCCCTCGTGAGAATGATACCCGTACTTGTAACCGCTATATGCGTCTAACAATTTGTATACTTGCGAAGGGTAAACACACGCACGTCACATCGTTTTCGATAGTTTATAGAACTATCCTATCACGTTCTCATGCACATCAATGCTTACCCAATTGCCAGAAAGTTGGAAGATGACATGTCAGTCAATTGCCAACTCATTCGGGAAAGAGAAATTGGATTTCTCACAGGTTGTAAATATGATCATGACAGAAGAGATTAGGATGCATGAAGAGGGATTTGGAGACTCTATATCTTCATCACTAAATATGGAAGGTAGAGAAAGCAGAAACAGAAATCGGAACATGAATCAACGAGGAAGATCAAAGTCAAGAGGTAAGTCTAAATCTAGGTATCAGGTCAATTATTCAGGAAATCAGCAACGAAACAAGAAAGATGTAGAATGTTGGAACTGTGGTAAGAAATACCACTTCTCGCATGCACATCAATGCTCACCCAATTGCTAGAAAGTTGGAAGATGACATGTCAGTCAATTGCCAACTCGTTCGGGAAAGAGAAATTGGAATTCTCACAAGTTGTGAATATGATCATGACTGAAGAGATTAGGATGCATGAAAAGGGATTTGGAGCGTCTATATCTTCATCACTAAATATGGAAGGTAGAGAAAGCAGAAATAGAAATCGGAACATGAATCAACGAGGAAGATCAAAGTCAAGAGGTAAGTCTAAATCCAGGTATTAGGTCAATTATTCAGGAAATCAACAACGAAACAAGAAAAATGTAGAGTGCTGGAACTGTGGTAAGAAAGGCCACTTCTCATATAAGTATGGATCTGAGAAGAAAGATAAAGGCAAGGGCAGTGCGAATTGTGTGCCAGAGAAGTCAGATGACTGTCTCATATGCTCGTTGGAAAGTAAGACGAAGTCTTGGGTTCTGGATTCAGGAGCGTCTTTCCATGCCACACCTCATAGGGAGTTATTCGAGAATTACGTCTCCGGAATATTGGGTAAGGTGTATCTTGGTGATGATCAGGCATGCAACATTACCGGGAAGGGTGATGTGAATATTCAGCTGAAAGGGTCAGTTTGGAAGCTCAACAACGGGAGGCACATACCGGATTTAAGGAAGAATTTGATCTCCATTGGACAACTAGCGTCAGAGGGTTATACGACGACTTTCACAGATGATAAGTGGAAGATTTTGAAGGGCATTATGACAATCTCCCGAGGAAATAAGAATGGGTCGCTTTACACAACCATAGATGGTTGTGGCTCAATCGCTATGGCGGAAGGTAAAAATGATCTGAACCTATGGTACCAGAGGTTTGAGCACATGAGTAGTCAGGGGCTAAAGTGTTTGCATTCGAAAGGTAAGTTGTCAGATTTAAAGAGTGTTGAGGTTGATTTCTGTTAGAGCTGTGTATTGGGAAAATAGAAGCAAATGAGCTTCAAGAAAACCGGAAGAGTACCGATAAAGAAGAAGCTGAAACTAGTGCACAAGATGTTTGGGATCCAGTTTTAGTCTCGTCAACCGGAGGTAAACAGTATTTCGTCACATTTATTGACGAGCACTCTAGGAAGGTATAGGTTTACTTTCTAAAACACAAGTCTAAGGTGTTTGATGCTTTCAAGAGATGGAAAGCTAGGGTTGAGAATGAGACAGGGTTAAAGGTTAAAAAGCTGCATTCAGACAATGGTGGAGAATATGAAGACAATAAGTTCAAGAGGTTTTGCTATCTGGGCAGGATAAAGCTCAGTAGAACGGTTCCTGGAACCCCACAGTAGAATGGGATAATAGAACAGATGAATAGGTCATTGACTGAGAGAGCCAGAAACATGAGGTTACATTCTGGGTTACTAAAAGAGTTATGGGTAGAGGTAGTCAATACAACAACATATTTGATCAACAGAGGACCATCAAATCCTTTGGACCTCACTATACCAAAAGAGATCTGAACTGGGAAAGAGGTAAAATTTTCTCATCTTAAAGTGTTTGGGTGTGTTTCTTATGTACATATAGGTGATCATGTGAGGAATAAGCTAGACGCCAAGTCAGTGAAGTGTACTTTGGTGGGCTATAGAGAAGATGAATTTGGTTACAAGCTATGGGATGACAAAAACCGTAAGATGATCAGAAGTAGAGATGTTGTCTTCTACGAAAGGTTATGTACAAAGACAAAACACACAGATGTCTGATCCGGAAGAGCCAGAGTATTTTGGGCCAAATGATGTGTTAGAGAACAGGGTCGTGGAACAAGTTAATTAGAATGATGAAGAACAAGGTGTGCTGCTCTAGGTTATAGATCTTGTTAACCGCCAAAAATGGTAGAGGTCCAAAGAAGAATTTTCCACCAAGATGAGAAGTAAAAGAAGGCAGCAAGAAGAATCCTGCTGCCCTAAAAGAGAAGGAAAGAATAATATACCATGCTACTATAAGGTCCAAGGTACCCCGCCACGACATCCGGGTACCTCGATACCAGAAGGTCTAGGTACTTCACTATTATGACAAGGTACCCAGTTGCTAAATTCAGGTACCCCGCCGGGTACACTGTTACCACACGTGGATGTCCTACTTGGTCTGGATGCATCTCCACAACGCTTAAGTACCCCGCTGTATTAGTGTCCCGGTACCCCGCTGCTATATTTAGGTATCCTGCTACTACCGTCATCCGGGTACCTCGATACTACGATATCTAAGGAATTTTGACATTGAACCATCCTAATACCTAGCTATTTTACCCCCCTGGTACCCCGATCCCTCCTAGAACCAATCCACCAAGCAGCAAGACTGTCGGAAGAATAAGTTACCAGGAAAGAATGCTGTATCTAGGTTCCAATATTAAACTAGAAGAAGGATACTATACCAGTACAAGGCTAGAGTTCTCTTTCAAATAACGTGGAAGGAAAGGTTTAACTCCTTCACCAGTTAAAACGCCATAAATGAGACCTAATAAATCAATTGATTCGCATTTCAAATATAAACGATAACATGACGTCATTGAAGGGAGCCATTCCCGTGTAAAGTGATACCCTCGATTAACGCATGTTAATCCCTTCAACACAATCAATCAATTTGGTATAAATTAGGGGGATTTGATTGGTAGGAAGAAGGAAATAAAGGAGGAGGTCCATGTTCCGAGAAGAGGATCTGAAAAAGGAGAAAAAGAGAGAAACCGAGAAAAAAAACTTGTCTACTAATCTACTTGTACAATTTTACCATCTCCAACGGTGTCAGAATCCTAAGATAGAATAGATTATAATCGCCATTGTAACGATGTTTAGTTGGAATCGATCAAAGAGTTGTATTTCACTTTCTGTAAATGTATAGGTATAAAGGTTGATTCTCCCTACTTATAATCACCATTGTGCCTAGTTTGTTTTACTAATTTTGTATAGGTATCAAGCTACGTGATACCCTTCCGGGCTATGGTTTATCCTGATCGTGGTCCCTTTAAAAGTTGTTATTTGAAAACTCACCCGGGTGACGATTTTCTGGTAACAGATCCTATCCCACATAGAGACATTCCAGCGACACAGACTCAGAGTACAATGAGAAAATCAACTCGAACTCCTATACCAAGTAGGAAGTACTTGCAATACATTCTATTGACGAATGCAAGGGAACCTGAGTGCTATGATGATGCATATCAAGGAGAAGATGCGAGCAAGTGGGAGCTTGCAATGAAGGATAAGATGAAGTCGTTGATTTCTAATCAAACTTGGAAGTTAGCCAAGTTGCCTGAAGGAAAGAAAACCCTATAGAATAAGTGGGTGTTTTGGATCAAAGAGGAACATGATGGTTCCAAGAGATACAAAGCACGATTAGTGGTCAAAGACTTCCAACAAATAGATGGTATTGACTACTCTGAAATATTTTCTCATGTTGTTAAACTAATTACAATCCGGTTAGTATTAAGCATTATCGCAGCGAAATGGTTATATTTGGAGCAGCAAGATGTGAAGACTGCCTTTCATCATGGTGATTTGGAGGAAGAAATATACATGAAGCAACAGGAGGGGTTGATAGAAGATGGCAAGGAAGAGTTGGTGTATAGGTTGATAAAGAGCTTGTATGGTTTAAAACAAGCTCCCAACAATATTACAAGAAGTTTGATGGGTTTATGAAAGGCAATGGATATTTCAGATGCAATGCTGACCATTGCTGCTATTTCAAAAAGGTTAAGTCAAGTTTTATTATCTTGCTACTTTATATTGATGACATGTTAGTAGCTGGTGTAGATTTAGAAAAGATTAACAATTTGAAGAAGTAACTCTCGAGTGAGTTCGACATGAAGGGTTTAGGTGCAGCAAAGCAGATTCTTGGAATGAGAATTAGCAGAGACGAACAAAAAGGTACATTGAAGCTTTCACAAGGAGAGTACGTTCGGAAGGTATTACATAGATTTAGCATGGGTGATGCGAAATCTGTAAGAATACCTTTGGCTAGTCATTTCAAGTTATCCAAGGACCAGAGTCCGAAGATAGAAGAGGAAAAGGACTTCATAACTAGAGTTCCTTATACTTCAGCCATTGGAAGCCTAATGTATGCCATGACTTGCACAAGACTAGATATTTCCCATGTAGTGGGAGTTGTGAAGTGGATCTTAAGATACTTGCGGGGTACGACAGAGAGATGTCTAACCTTTAGAAGAGATGATCTCAAGTTGGAAGGTTATGTGGATTCTGATTTTGCTGGAGAGGTGGATCATAGAAGAAGTACCACCGGTTATGTGTTCACAATGGCTAGTACCGCGATTAGTTGGATGTCCTAGTTGCAGAAGATAGTGACAATCTCTACAACTGAAGCAGCGTATGTGACTATAACAGAATCAAGCAAGGAGCTGATATGGTTACAAAGTTTGTTAGTTGAGTTGGGATTCGATTAAGTGATGAATGTGTTGCACAATGATAGTCAGATTGCAATACACTTGGCCAAGAATTTGGCATTCCATTCTAGGACCAAGCATATAGATCTTTGCTAACATTTCATTCATTCATTAATCGAAGAAGGTGTGTTCAAGCTTGTAAAGATAGCAAGTAGAAAGAATCCACCCAACATGTTAACAAAGCCAGTCACTACAGAGAAACTAAAGCTGTGCCCAGCTTCAGTGGGTCTTCAAGAGTGAAGACGTATGGATAAGCGCACTGTAACTATCCACTAAGTCATAAAGGAAGGAGATTGAAAGCCTAGTCAAGTTTAAATTCTTCAAGTGGAAGATTGTTGGGCTTTCTGTAGCTTGAAACTAGCCTGTAGAATCTTTTCTCAGTATTTTACGCTAGACGTACCACCTGGTAAACATGGTACATGTGTAGCAGCACGAGTAGTAGTTAACTCCAGAGGATGCACATTGTGGAGACCGCCGACCAGGCAAGGTGCATGGGGCGCGGCACTCACATAGATCAACTCCAGTGTTGTCACGCCGCATAGACCGCTGGGTATACACTTGCACAGGGAGCAGTCGGGGCAGCAGTAATGACGTGAATTGTGCAAATTAGAAAGTCTATGCAGAATTGGAAAGCAACCTTTTAGGGTCTTGGCTTACCCTAGTGTTTCCATATAAATACTACCATTATGTAAAACCCTAAGTGTGTTGTAAAAGAGTGGTTGAGAGATTAAGAGCAAATTGTAGAGAGACAAAGAGATTGTAATCAACTCTAAAAATAGTGGATTGAGTGCGGTGTGCTCCGTGGACGTAGGCAAGTTGCTGAACCATGTAAAAATCTTTGGTGTCAATCTTTCTTCTTTATTGCTTTTTTATTATCTGTGTTGTGTGTTCTGCTTCAGATTTGTGTGATACTCATTCTTTCCTCGACAACAATAATTGTTGGGTGTGCAACTAAAGTCCCACATTGGTAGACATAGGGATGATTTTGGGTATATAAGTATGGAAACAACCTTCATTAGCGTGAGACCTTTTGGGTAGTGACCTAAGAGTAAATCTGTGCGGGTTTAGGCCCAAAGCGAACAATATCACACCAATATAAAGAATGTGTGGTATCAGAGTCGACCCTTAGACTCAGCCAGCCATAGCCGAACCGAACCAGGAGGTGGTGGGCCTCATGTAGCTCACAATGGGTCCGTGATGTTAGCTCTCATGGCAGGAAATGCTCTAGATCTTCTCGTAAGACGTGTGCTCTGATGCAGTCGAGATGAGTGACCTCGATGGAGTGTTCATCCTAGCATTGACGGATGGATGATCGTTTGAGGGGAGGCTCGGACCGTAAATATAATGATGGTCCTTTGTTCAAGGGGAGGATTGTTGGTTGTGCAACCAAAGTCCCATATTGGCTAGACATGAGGATGATCTTGGGTATATAAGTATGAAAACAACCTCCATTAGTGTGAAGCCTTTTGAGTAGTGATCCAAGAGTAAATCCGTGTAGGCTTAGGCCCAAAGCGGACAATATCACACCAATGTGGAGAATGTGGGTTCCATACTTATAATAGCATTGCATCCCTATTACAATCATGCCACATGGTAAAATATGACACGCGTCGCGATCTCAATGGGGAATCCCAATTAATGCACCCAAGTTAATTTTTTCCTTTCTTTAGAAGCCACCTCCTATACATTCTTCATGAAATTGATGGACAGACGTTGAACAAGAAGAGTTGACTTATCTTGCTAATATAAAACTCCATATTTTAAAAATACAGTCTTCATTTCTATATTGCAAGACGTGCCACATAATGACCATCACGTATGCACATGTCTTATGAGCTGACAAAACTCTCAGCTTAAGGTCAACTACTTGAGCAGTTCTAGCAGTAGTGGTTGTTATTCTGTGTTGTGTCAGGTATAAATTCATATCGTAAGAAACTCAAATATAGTGCAACACAATGAAAAAGATTTTATATATCGCAAAAAGTTTAAACTCAATACAATATGGTGAAATTGAAATTTTAACCATAAAAAATTTGCAGATCGTAAAGAATCAATATCTGAGCCTTGTGATACTCACAATTTCCTTAAGACAATTTTGCTCCTTTTACAAATGGTGCTCAAGGTTGTGAACAATTGTCTCACAGAATAGAACAGATTTCGTTCTTCAAGTAGTAACACTTTAAATTTAAAGAATCATCGAACGCAATTAAGTGTTTTGTGCTCAAAAAATTTATATACAATTTTTTATATATAGAAAAAATTGATTTCAAGTGGCTAGAGGGCATCCATATTTATAGACATATTTTGAATTCTTTTATATAACCTAGTTATTATGGTTTTGTTAACCGCTAAAATTGGTCGAGGACCAAAGAAGAATTTTTCACCCAGAGATCAAAGAGGAAATGTTTTAACCGGTAACACCCGGCAACCTTTTGAAGAGAACCCAGATCAATATATCGGGATATATATCCAGAAAAAGCCAAATCACGGTTAAAAGCATGAAGATTCCAAACCTACAAACTAGTCTATACCATCCTAGTATCCCGCTCACGTGTGGGCTTGGTATCCCGCCTTTGCACAGACCGGGTACCCCGCTTCTGTATAGATTAGGAACCCAGCCACCATGTCATCCCAGTACCTCGCCACATCATTAACCGGTGTCTTAAAACTGAGATAACCAAGGGACCAGTGGAAATCATGGTACAGTAGGAAGAAGGGCGTTGAGGTACCCTTGCACCTAAATACCCGGACACCGCAAAGAACTAGCTCGCCAAACAGTCTAAGCATCAGGGAAAGATGTCGCCAAGGTTTAAAGATACAAAGAAAAACATCAAAACGCCATTGTTTTTGTCATTAAAGAACATGACTCATTCCCCCATTTAAGAGTCCTATTTTAAAAGCAGTTTCTGCCAGAATCCACCCAAGAAAAAATCACTTGATTTAAGGGATTGGATTCAACACGATATCTTCGCTTATCACCATGGAAAGTCCCATAATTGCTTAAATCTTAGACCGAAGTTATAGGAGTGTATGGTAAGTAATATGACCTATATATATGACATTATACTCAACTATGAAAGGATCGATTCTTTAAAGACGCATCTTTTTTTACTTTTCGACATGCACGAGATCTCCACCGCCGACTGTGTCAGACTTCGCCTACAGTGACCGGTGGAGGATATTGTTAAAAATTATATTTAAGTTATGCAAAGTAATCCATTGTATTTTTCTCCTTCATAATATAATATAATCGATTGTCCTATTGTTTTAAACCCTCACTTATATTGAATTGTGCTTACTGGAAATCATAGGTATCGAACTACTTAATATCCCTCCGACCGTGGTCAATTTTGATCGTGGTCCATTAAAGTCATTAATTGTAAATCCACTTTGCTGGTAAATTTCGGTTAACACTTTTTGACGTCGTCTTTGGGAATTACTTTCACCCTATTGTCAAAAGCAACTTAACATTATCCCGCTAGCAGAAAGATGAGACTCAGATCCTCCCAAGGATAGCCCGACCATTAGAGACCTCACTCCCTTGCTTCTACTCAAAGAGTCCAAAAATAGGGGAAGGGAGCTAGAAATAAGAACCATACTAGGAAGATCCCAAGGATTATGGCCAATCATGTCGTATTCCGGGTCACCTGGGGATCCCAAGAATACCCTCGCTGTACGTAGATCATTATCACAAAGGAAGACATCTTCAACACAGTTCAACCATATGATAATCCCATAGTGATTACGGTACAGATAGCTAATTGCAAGGTCCACCGCATTCTGATTGATACTGGAAGCAGTGTGGATATCCTTTTCAAACAAGCTCATGATAAGCTAAACTTAAAGAACCACTGTTACAACAGTTGTACCACGCCTCTGTATAGATTTACAGGGGACTCATTAATGCCAGTTGGGTCTCATAGGTTACCAGTAATAATCGGAGAAGCCTCTCTCCAGCATAACATAATGACAGAATTCATCGTGGTAGATACCCTTTCTGCATACAATGCCATCCTTGGAAGACCCTTCCTATTGGGAATTAGGGGAATGTTATCTATCTACCATAACGTCTTGAAGTTTCCCGTTGGGACCAGGGTAGAAGAAGTTCAAGGAGATCAACAAGTGACTCGCTGCTGCTATGCTGTGTCTACCAATCCCACCGCGCTAGACAAGCAGTGTGCGCATGTGACCTATGAACCAAACTAGGGAATATCGGGACTGGATCAATGCATCATGGAAGAAGAAGATGTACCCGACAAATTCGTAAGAGTTCCGAAGGGAGAAAAAGAGCGGGGATGGACGGGTGGGCACCCCACAGAATAATTGGAGGAGATTCCAATACGAGAAAATGATTTTTCCAAAATGGTGAAGATAGAGGGAGCGTTAGACAGCAGGGTCAGAGAGAGCTTGTTGGGACTACTTAGAGAATACATCTACATCTTTGCTGTAAGCCACGAGGAAATACCAGGTATCCCTCTTACCCTGGCTACCCACAAGTTGGCAGTAGATGCGAACTTCTAACCAGTCAAACAGAAACGAAGGCATTTCAACACTGAGCGGAATACCGCGGTCCAGGAAGAAGTAGACAAGCTCATGAAAGCCAAATTCATCAGCGAATCCCGATACCCCGAGAGGATTGCCAACGTAGTCATGGTTACCAAATCCAACGGGAAGTGGCGTATGTGTGTGGACTACACCAACCTCAACCGTGCTTGCCCAAATAACAGTTTCCTTCTACCCAAGATCGATCAGTTTATTGACTCCGCATCAGGAAACAAGCTTCTCAGCTTCATGGACATTTTCTCGGGGTATAACTAGATCATGATGCACCCTGCTGATCAAGAAAAGACCAGTTTTATCACTGGGCAAAGCTTTTACTGCTACAAGTTAATGCCCTTTGGGCTCAAAAATGCAAGCGCCACTTATCAGCGTCTGGTGAACAAGCTAATCGAAGAGCAAATAAGAAGATCTATGGAGGTGTACATAGATGACATGATCACCAAATATCGGCAGGCAGAACAACATTCAGAAGATTTACGGAAGACTTTTCAAGAGATAAGGAGGAACCAAATGAGGTTGAACCCTGCCAAGTGCGCCTTCGGAGTAGCTGCAGGAATGTTCCTAGGGTTCATGGTTCACGAGAGGGGGATCGAAGCTAACCCGGAGAAGATCAAGGTCATTTTGGACCTTGAATCCCCTACAACCCTCAACAAACGCAAGGACTGACTGGCAGGATAGCAGCATTGAACCACTTCATATCTCGATCTACAGATAAGTGCCTTCCTTTCTTTAAATTTATCAAGTAGGGCTAGAAGATGAAGTGGGATCAAGAAGGCGAAAGAGCCTTCCATTCTTTGAAGAAATATTTAGCTAACCTGCCATTGCTAATAAAACATGTCCCAGTAGAAGAACTGCAACTTTACTTGGCAATATCAGAAACCTCTTCTAGCAGGGCCTTGGTTAAAGAGTGTAATGACTAGGTCTAAAGACCAGTCTATTACATGAGCAGTGCTCTAACCAAGTTACAGAAGAATTATTCCCTTATGGAGAAATTCGCTTATGCATTGGTTATTGCAGCCAGAAAGCTCTAGCCATATTTCCAAGCTCATACAATTGCGGTGGTCACTGATCAATCATTGAGACAATTCCTCTAGAGGCTCGATGTATCTGGCAGATTGGTCCTGTGGGCGTTGGAGCTTACCTAGTACGACATCAAGTACAAACCAAGGACTACAATTAAAGCTCAGGCTCTAGCAGATTTCATAGCAGAGTTCAGCATGACTCTAAATCCGGATACAAATGCAACCCCGGACCTAGTTTCAGAGAACCTAGAATGGCTCGATAACTGCAAGACCTGGGTACTTTACATGGATGGGGCATCTAACCAATCAGGTTGTGGGGCAAGGATTATCTTAACCAACCCAGATGGGGTCGAGTGCAGCCAATGTTTCAGATTTGAGTTCAGGGCCACCAATAATAAAGTAGAGTATGAAGCCTTACTAGCGGAAATGAAAGTAGCAGAAGAGCTAGGAGCAAATTTTCTCCTGGTTAAGAGCGATTCTCAGATGGTAACCAACAAAGTATCGGGATTATATCAAGTAAAAAGTGATAACATGGTAGCATATTTGACCAAGGTCTAGAAAGATATAACAAGGTTCAAAGGTGTGAAGATGGAGCAGATCCCACGAGATAAGAATCACCAAGCATATATTTTAGCCAAAATTGCTGCAGGTGGAGGGCAAGCATTGCCAAAAGGAGTACCAATTCAATTGATACCCCGATCAAGCATAGCTATAGGAGTAGAAGTCAACCCGGTCTAGCGACTCCTTTGTTGGATGGATCCTATAGCAGAGTACCTCCACAATGACACATTTCCTACTGAACCGGATCAAGCACATAAACTCAAAAGGATAGCCACCCAGTACTGTTTGATAGATGGTTTTCTCTACCTCAAAGGAAAATAACTTCCATTTCTAAGATGTCTACATGTAGATGATGCATAATGGGCACTCAACAAGGTACATTCAGGGGAATACGGAAATCAAGTGTCAGGTGAGGCCTTGACATATTAGGTGCTCATGATGGGTTATTTCTGGCCTACTATCCATATGGATGCGAAGCAGTTCACGTAGTCTTGTGAACCATGCCAGAAAACAGTAAACCTCCACCACTTTCCTCCCAAGAGACTCTTTTCAATCAATACACCGTACCCTTTTGTCATCTGGGGACTTGACCTCATTGGACCACTCCCAAATGCTTCAGGTCAAGCCAAGCATGTTGTGGTTGCAATAGACTACTTTACCCGTTTGGTAGAGGCAGAATCCCTCACTCGGATAATTGAGGCAAACACCACCAGCTTCGTCAAAGAAAACAATGTCTGCCGTTTCGGTACCCCAATGGCCATAATAATTGATTTGGGTAAGCAGTTAGATAACGCTAAATTCAGGCAGTTTTGCGAGGAAAGGAGAATCAACCTCCGTTTTACATCAGTAGCCCATCCTAAGACCAATGGACTAGTAGAGGCTACCAACAAGACCATCAAGAAACTCCTGAAGAAGAAACTCTAACAGAAGAAAGGGAAATGGGTTGAGGAACTTCCCAATGTACTATGGGCATACCGGATAACCAAAAGGACTGCAACCGGGGAAACACCTTACTCACTAGCTTTTGGGACAGAAGCAGTCCTATCTATCAAGCACAAACCGACATCTTTTAGGGTCCACCACTATGAACCTAAAGATAATGAGATGAAGTTAAGGGTTAACTTAGACCTCCTCGAAGAGAAGCAAGATAAGGTTGCACAGAGGATAACGGCCTACCCGAGCAAGATAGCCAGGTACTTTAACAAGAAAGTAAGGAGTCAAAGTTTCAAAGAGGGAGATTTGGTTCTCAGAAAGGTAACCCATAATACTCGAAGTAGATCAGACAGGGTCTTAGCCCCCAACTATGAAGGTCCTTACTTGATCAAAATGGTAATCCGTGGAGGATCTTACAAATTAAAAGTTATAGATGGTTACCCGGGTGACCACACCTGGAATGCTGATTACCTCAAGAGATTTTACCTTTAGTGGATAGCAGGAATAAAGGTTCTTTATTTTTGTTCGGCTGGTATGAGCTCAATTGTATACCCCGACCTTTGCTTTGTATGAGTTAGAAAAATCAATAAAAAAGTCAATTTCTTCTCCAACTTGATTCTCCAACTCACATCTTGAACATTTTGCCATAACTAAATCACCTCAAGTCAATAAGAGCAATATATCACTCTTGATGCCCTGGATCGGGTCAACCCCTCTAGGAGGATCGCCATAGCTAAAAAGACTAGGAGATCAATACATCACTTTTGATGCCCTAGACCGGGTTAACCCCTCCAGGAGGATCGTCATAGCTAAAAAGACCAACAGATCAATACAACACTCTTGATGCCCTGGATAGGGTCAACCCCTCTAGAAGGATCGCCGTAACTTGTTGTCCACGTTCCTCTAGAGGATACTTAGGGACTCAGCAGATATATTTCCTTTGTCCCATTTATCCTGCATAGTGAACTGAATAGGGACTGGGTATTCAGTCCTGCCAATATGCACAGAATGGCCACAGTCCCCTCTTACCACCATCCATTCATCTTTCTAGCTTATGTTGAACTTGATTTTGCGCCCGGGAATCACTAACTTGGTAGACTTAGACACCCTCAAATAAAACTGTCCTTTGGGACCAGGCGGCCATGTTAGCTGCTTGGAAGACATACCGCAGCTCATCAAAGCCCGACTCCCTCTCCAATCCATCCCTTTCACAATGTTCCTTCTAGAGCACCAAAAAACCTGTCAAATATTTCTAGAAACCCGGTGAAATTTGTAGAAGAGCGCTAATAAAAGTATTAAAGAAAAAAATAAAAAATAAAAATTGTAAAACTAATAAAAGTATTTTTAAAAAACATTTTTGAAAATAAAAAAATTATAAAATTTAATTAAACTTTAACAAAAAAAAAAAAATTCAGTATTCCAAAAATATATATATTAATGTTTTTTTTACATTATTTTTACATTAATTTAAATTTTTAATTATTTTTACATTTCATTCTTTATATTAATGTTTTTTAAATGAAATTTTTATTTTTATATTTCATTCTTTATATTAATGTTTTTTAAATAAATTTTTTTAGTAAAGTTTAATTAAATTTAATATTTTTTTATTTTCAATTATATTTTTATAAATACTTTTATTAGTTTTAATTTTTTTTTATTTCTTTTTTTTATATAATTTTTAGTAGTGTCATTTAGGGGCATAACTAATGTGTTCAAGGGTAATAATGTCATTTAATTGATTTTTTTAGGGTCAAAGTTGTTGACTAACAGACTTTCTAACGGTTAGGGGGCAAAATGTTTTATATTTTGGATTTCGGGGGGGGGGGAGGGAATGGCCATTATTGAAACTAGAGGGGGCAAAGTGTCTAATATGGCAAACTACAGGGGCGAAATGATTATTTCCCTTAAATAAAATTAAGTTTGTATTGGGAAAACAATAATATATATAATTTAAAACTTTAAAAGTTTTTATAACTGACACAATAAATGAATTGGATGATTAGATCCTCTCACACAACTTTTCTATGTACAATAATTAAGTTGATCAAAGTACTTAACACAATTTAATATAGACAAATTAGAATAGTTTTGAGATCGGAATAATGGGTGCGTGGGGTAGAAAATTTGTACACGCTAGATGTGATTTCAGAGTTGTTTCTCTTCCGTCCGCCGCTACTCTATTTCCCTTTCTTCTACCTTGCTTTCTCCTTCTTGTTCTTGCCTGGGCATGGAAAAGTCACCGGAGACCTTCGTTTTCACTGCCTAGCATTCTTCTTCTATAGATTTGACTTCCGATTTGAGTAATTGCTTGGAGACCAATGTATCTGCAAAACGGGCTAGGGCAAAATCAAATTCTTTTGGGTGTAATGATATTATTGTCGATGATTCAATTAAAGAAGGTATGGGTAGTTTCAAGTCTAAACTTATGAATATGTCTAGCCTTTACTCTTGGTCGGGATTAGGTTCCACCAAAGAAAAACTCAAATTTGAATAGGAGAATATTCTGATCTCTGAAGGTCCTGATGGACCGAGAATGAAACTTTCTACAAACTGAAGGATCAATTGCATAAACCTTGGGCAAATGCTTTGATCTTGAAAAATATGGGGCACGCCCATACGCTGAATTTCATGCTGTCGAAAGCAACTCAAAAGTGGTCTCTTATTGGGCAATGGCAGCTAACAAACCTGGGCGAGGGATATTTTGTTTCTCGTTTCCAGATGAAGGATGATCTTGATTACATTCTGACTAGTAGTCCCTGGATCACTGCAAACCAGTATCTAGCGGGTGAAGAGGTGGAAACCGAACTTCGTTCCGAGTGAAGATTTAATCCAAAGTATGCCTATTAATGTTCCATAACAATTCAGAATCCAGCCATTACTCTGGAATGGCTGGATAGTAATGGCTGGATTCTGGAATGGCTGGATTCTGAATTGTTATGGAACATTGGACGAATGCAAGGAAAGATGTGTAAAGTGGATCCAATCACAGTGAATCAAGCCCGTTATAGGTTTGCCTGTATTTGTGTTGAGATTGATATTTCTAAACCTCTTTAGGTACTCTCCATATTGAAGACAGAACTATTAGAGTGGAATATGAAAGCTTGGGTATGATTTGCTTTAAATGTGAGAGATTTGGTCATAGTACAGAGACTTGGAGAGAAGGGATGGTTGAACCAATTCATGTTGATGTTGGTTGTGCTGGTGATAAGGAGGTGACAGCCGAAAGAGATACTTCTCCTTTTGGATCGTGGCTTTTTGTTTCATATGGTCGGCAGGGTAATTCGAATCCTACAGGGAAGAATGGTAGAAGTGGTCCTAGCAACTTTGGGGCGATGTAGTATGGGAGGTGTTGGGAAATCTGGGGGAAATGGTAGTGGTAGTGTGAAGAAGGTGAATGGTGTTTCGACTGAGGTTAATTTAGAGAAGACCACTCAACTGAAAAATGGTGTTAAAAATAACCATGTTAATATTCGCAACAGTACCAGTATTAGTAGAGTTAGTGGATCCAGGTTTGATGTCTTAGGCGAAGAAGATTTTGACTTGATGAAGGTAGGAGAACAGTAAGGGGCTGCTAAGGTTAATAGCAGTACGGTCAACAAAGGTAAAGCTGTCCTTACGGAGATCACCAACTAAACAGGTAATCAAGAAAATAAAGCCATCAGATTGCCTACGCGGGGAAGCAAGAAAAATAGTAAGAAGGGTGAGTTATTGGCCACTTCGAGTAGACAGGTGACTAAAATGGATAGCTCTCGAGGGGGTACTGTTACTAATAGTCGTGGTATGGATGACACACCTTCTAAAAAAAAAAAAAACCCTAGAGAAGTTGTGGACATTGATAGTGCTAGTGTCCTAAGACATCTTCACAAAGAAGTTACTGATTTTGTTAATCAGCCAGTTGATCCAATGGAAACTACTAAGGTCCTGGCTCGGAAGGAATTAACCCCTCATGTGATTTGCATGGATAAAAGCTTTGAATTGGTGGCCTCTGATCTTGAAGAGGCCATGGCTGTAATCTCTGAATAACGGGTCTTTTTTTTCTCTTCTCCATGATTTGTGTCTAGAACGTAAGGGGAGCTGGCAAAAAAGGTTTTTCTAGATGCATTAAGTATTTACGTTTGGGGAACCGTTTTGAGGTTTTGGCGATCTTAGAACCTAAGATTACTGACTCTAAGGCTAGGAATGTTATTAATAAACTAGGTTTTTCTAATAGTTTTATTGTTAATGCTGAAGGATTTTCAGAAGGCATCTAGCTTCTTTGGAATGAGAATAAAATTAAGCTTCATGTAGTTGCTAGTACTCGTCTCAGTGTCACGGCTCTAGTTGAAGATAACAGTACTTTGTGGGTTCTCATGGTTGTGTATGCTAATCCATGTCCTACTATCAAAAGGTTTCTTTGGAACTACCTTGATTCCCTTAGACATTGTTTTTGCCTACCTTGGCTCATTGCGGGCAATTTTAATGAAATTACTAGTAGAGCTGAGAAGAGAGGAGGAAGATTCAAACATTCCAATAGTGGGTTTGCATATTGGATTGAGAAAATGAATTGGTTGATATGGGTTTTATTAGTCCAAAGTATACTTGGATGACCAAAAGGGGAATTGGAGAGGAAATTTGGGAGAGACTTGATAGAGCTCTTTGCTCGATGGATTGGAGGATTCACTTTGTGGAGGGTTTTGTGAGGCATTTGCCTAGAATTTTGTCTGATCATTGCCTTATTCTCATTCAACTCCACAGTAGAAATATTCCTAGTATCAATAACAAAGCTTTTAGATTCGAAGCAATATGGCTAAAACATAAGGAATTTGATGATTTGGTCATAAGGAGTTGGTCTTCTTCTGATTCTTTGGTGGGTGAGACACTTCTTCATATTACTGACATTTTTAAGAGTTGGAATAAGAACACCTTTGGGAACATTTTTCATAATAAGAGACGAATCATTGCAAGAATTCATGGTATCCAAAAGCGCCTTTGTGTGAGACATCACCTGTATCTTTCTAATCTTGAGGAGACTCTCTTGAAAGAATATCAGGAGATTCTTAAACAGGAAGAAGTTTTTTGGTAGCAAAAATCTAGAAACAGTTGGCTCAAATATAGGGATAGAAATACGAAAATTTTCCATATCTCCACTATTATCAAATGTAGAAGAAATAAGATTGTGGGTTTCAATTCCAAGGATGGTATCTAGATTGAGGATATTAGGGAGATGAAGAATGAAGTTGTTAGGTATTTCCTTAATCTTTTTGAGAGGAAGCATAGTCATGGTGAGTACTCTCAGTTACCTAAATTGTTTCCCAGATTGTCTGAGAGTGATATTGCTCATTTGTGTTCCACTGTTTGTGATAATTGTTAATGGAAAATTATCACCGAGGTGAATCTCCAAATAACAACTTTAAGGACCGAGATCGGGATAAATTCTGGGGTATCACGTAGTTCGATACCAACAATAATTCTCTCAAATCAAAAAAAAAATCACACCAGAAAATATTAATAGGTATGATTTTATTGATAACAACATAGATACATCCGATGAAATTAAGGCTATGGTCGTATACGATGATATTCAAGGTTTCTGTTAGGTGATGGAGATGGCGTGCTCGTGTCTGTCGATAAGTAGAATTGAATGTGAGTGTAGGGTTTGAGGAGGCGAATTTTCGATCCTCTTTCTTGATGAGTATAGTGTCGTATATATAGGTTTGTTGCTTGCCATGCACTCCTACAATTTCCATCTAAGGTTTAGCGATCACAGGACTTTCTTTCCTTTTAGGAGACAACCTTGTAGGAGTTTTAATTATCCGAATCCAGTCATTCATTTCGGAGAGGATTCTAATATAAATGGACTCCTTATTCAAATGGAATTCTTAAGTGGCGGGAAGGAGTCTACCTTTTTATTGGGAGATGAATGACCGTGTTTCATTCCCCTAGCTTTGGAGCTTTAAGCCCTGTCTGTCTGAACATATGGATATATAATTCTGTGAGTATTTCTTATGGTTATCTGGTGAGAGGATCCCAGGAGGTATTCGGGTTCATCTGGGTTCTCGTGTACCTCGCCCCTTTCTAGTTTGATGCTTTCTTAGTTAGGTGCTTGGTCAGCGGGGCATCCTGGTATTGGTTGTGCTTGCAGCGGGGTACCCGGTTGGATGTAGAAGCGGGGTACTTAGCTGGATGTAGAAGCGGGGTAATTTAGCGGATGTTGTATCTGAATGTTCGTCTGATGCGGCAGTGGGGTACCCTGCTGAAATAGTAGCGGGGTATCCTGTCGATTTAATAACGAGGTACCTATCTGATGCAATAGCAAGGTACCCCTTTGAGCTTCGTGAAAGGATTATGAGTAGAACTTCGTGTTGGAATATTTTGAGGGTTATCGGGATCGCTGGGCTCTGCTATCGTTAGTCCAAGAGAATAGGCAGGTATCCGGATTTGATCCAGTATTCTTCTTTCTAGGAGTAAAAAGGTGTTTCTTTCTTGTATCCGGGTGAAAAATTCTTTTTTGGTCCTTTGCTATTTTTGGTGGTTAACAGTAATGATATCAAAATGAGCCTATTTAATATCGGTGGAATTAAAGCTCCTAGCCTAGATGGTTTGCCTACGATTTTTTACCAAAATTTTTAGAACAACTACAAAACTGGCCTGCTTAAGATGGTGTCTGATTGTTTTACCAAGTGAAATGTCCCAAGAGATATAAACCATACACTTATATCTCTGATACCTAAAGTTCCCAATCCCACTAATATGGCGCACTTTAGACCGATCAGTTTATGTAATACTTCTTACAAGATCTTGAGCAAAATCCTAGTGCAAAGGCTTAGAATGTTGCTTACTGATCTTGTTAGTTCTAATCGGGTTGCTTTTGTGCATGGTAGGCAAATCCAAGATAATATTGTTATCGCTCAAGAAGTTCTACATAAGTTCAAAACTGTTAAGGGAAAAATAGGGTACATTGCTTGGAAAATTGATCTTGTTAAGGCGTATGATAAACTGCAATGGGATTTTACTAAGCAAGTTTTGGAGGAAGTAGGCATTGTTAGGAAACTAAATGATCTTATTATGAGCTGCATTACCAATGTGAGCTACAAGGTGGTTGTGAATGGTGAGTTGACTGAGAGGTTCACCACCCCTAACTACGGTATCAGACAGGGTGACCCCCTGTCTCCATATATTTTTGTGTTATGTATGGAGAAGCTTTCACATATTATTAAGCATAAACTTTCTGATAAGTCATGGAATTTGGTGAAAGTCTCTAAAAGAGGGCCTAATATCTCCCATATTTTCTTCATTGATGATCTCATTCTTTTTGGGAAGGCTAGTCCTCAGCAAGCTCAAGTCATGAGAGACTGTCTTGATATTTTCTATGATCTTTCAGGTCAACAAGTCAGCTTCCATAAATCTCGTGTTTACTGCTCTAGTAACATTAGTTCTAGTGATGCTAAAATTTTATCTGAATTATGTGGCTCTCCCATTACTAAGAACCTGGGTTCTTATCTCAATGTTCTGCTTATCCATGGTCGCATTAAGAGAGATATATATAAAGAAATCCATGAGAAGATCTAAAAGAGGCTGGCTACCTGGAAGAGTGTTTCTCTATCGTTTACCGGTAGATGTACTTTTATTAAAGCTGTCACTTATGCTATTCCTGTTTATGTCATGCAGTCTATCAAGTTCCTTCGGCTATTTCTAAAAACCTTGATAAAATCAACAGAGATTTTTTGTAGGGGAGTACCGTTGACAGAAAAAAAAATCCATCTTGTTAACTGGAACACTATGTGTTTGCCGAAGTATCTAGGTGGGTTAGGCATTAAAAACACAAAGTTGATGGATCAAGCTTTGCTTGCCAAAATGGGGTGGCGGTTGGCTCAAGCAAATTCAGGCTTATGGGGTAGTCTTCTCAAGAGAAAATACCTTAAAGGTGGCAATCTGATTGATCTTGATAATTTGAACTTCAAGAACTACTTAAGTACTTAGAGAGATGTTCTCTTTGGGGCTAATCTCCTTTTGGATGGTATGACTTGGAGAGTGGGTAATGGGAGTAGAATTATCTTCTGGTTTGATGATTGGGTGCCTACCTTTGGTAAGCTCCATCGTTATGCTTCTATCTAGCCTTCGGAGGCTTTGTTTCATAAGAGGGTTTGTGATTATTTTGTTGACAATGATTGGGATATGCAAAAGCTTACCCCTGTCCTTCCTTTGCAAGTTGTCTCTCAAATTGTTAGTATCCATGTTGATAGCAACACTAATTGTGAGGATACGGCTGTGTGGGATTTAACTAAGAATGGAATTTTTTCTGTGAAAAGTGTCTATTATGGTCAGTTCAGTTACGATGATCATGTTAATTGGAAATGGAACTTTATTTGGAAGCTTAAGCTTCCTCCCAGAGTTCTATATTTATTTGGACTCTTCTCCATGGGAAGCTTTTGACTAATTGTTAGCGGGTTAATAGGGGAATTACTTTTGACACTTTATGCTTGAGGTATAATGGGAGTTGTGAAGATGTTGGTCATGTCTTTAGAGGATGCTCTAACTCTATTCGAATATAGGAGTATATCTGCAAAGGTAGTACTAGAAATAACTCTTTTCAGGCTGATTGGGATGAGTGGTTGTGTAGTAATCTTAGATGTAATACCCTGATTGCGGGAAAAATTCCTAGTTTTCTTCTCTTTGGTGTGACTTTCTGGTTCATTTGGAAGTGGAGATGTAGCAATGTCTTTAACCCTGAATTCGTTTCTCCTTCTTGTCCTAGTCAGTTCATCTGGAAGTATGCTGAAGATTGGTGGAAAGCTAATAATGTTGTTTGCAGAGCTGATGCTGTGAACAATTGCTTAATTTCGTGGTGCCCTCCTACGATTGATTTGGTTAAGCTCAATGTTGATGGTAATATGAACTTTGATATGAATTCCATTTCTGCTAGTGGTGTGGTCAGGGATCACAAAAAGAATTGGTTGTTTGGTTTTGCGTTGAACAAAGGCACGGGCTGTGTCCTTGAAGTTGAGTTTTGGGGTTTATTGGAATGGTTAAAGCTGGTTTGGTTGAATGGCTATTGTAAGGTGATTGTATAATCTGATTCCAAATCGACGGTGGATCTTCTGAACAATGCTACTCTGCCTTGTCATCACCTGATTAGCATCGTTCAGGCCTGCAAGTCTTTTATGAACAATGACTGGAGTTGCCACATTAAACATGTTTACAGAGAAAGCAACATAGTGGTGGATAGGCTGGCTTTTCTTGGTCATTCTCTTGCTTTGGGTACCACTATCTATGATTCTCCTCCTCCTTTTGTTTCCGATAGCCTAAAGGATGATTTCAATGGTGTTGCTTTTGCTAGGCTTTGTCCTAATTCTCAGTTTTTCTGTTTTTGTGCTGGGCTTTTAGAGATTGGGTTAGTTTATCTATGAAGATGTGATTTCAGGACACTTGTTAACTTATGAGCAACTACTAAAGTTTATGTTGTGGTTGGAAAATTTTCACTAATCTTAATACTAAAACATATATCTGGAATAAGAGTAATTTTTTTGTGGTTGTTTAAATTGCCAAATCAATAAATGTTCGTCAATGTTAAGATAGAGTTAAGAGATACAATGAGATATAAAAATAAAAGCTCTTGAAAAATATATAAATGTATTATCCTAATTAAACCAAGATTTACCGACTTAACTCAATATTTAATTTGTATATCTACTCTTTCTACCTTTGATGTAAAGAGTTCAAATGTATTTATCCATATGTATTTATCCATATGTATTTATCAACATGTCTAAGTAGATTTTCATCTTGTATGGTGAGAATAGATTTATCATCGTTGTCAGAGTAGATTAAGGTTTAAAAGTGGCTATTACCTAAAGGCTAAAACTTAGTGAGTTCGTTCAAACACTTGTACTTAAAAATCTTTGGTTTTCAAATGCCAAACACCCCAACTTCCATCCCACTTTGTGAGGCGTCAATTAGTGATTGGATAGATGTGGTAAGTGAGATAAATCATCATTTCTGTGAATTCACTCACCAATTGACACCTCAAAAGTTGGAATATGTTGAGATATTTAGCATTACTTTTTTCACATTTTACACTTCAAACACCTCAAGCAAACTTCCAATAATAATTATTGCTTATGCAGTCGGTTCGCAAATTGGATATTTGGATTGAAACTAGAAACATTATTATAACATGTAAAGTTCGAGATGAGGTTGATTTGGTGTTAAACCCCTCACACCTACACCATGAGGTTGTGGGCTCGAGTCCATACCTCCGAAAAAAAAATCAGAATTTATATAATAATTAAAAAAAAAAAACACACAAAGTTCGAAATTATTACATCTATTTGGCGTGCTCCTAGTTATTAGTTAGTGAGTTTTTTTTTTTTTTTGGTTACAATCTGACTCCAAAACTCCCACATGGTGAGGTCTTCCATACTTTGCAATTTAATAGGTAAATGTCTATTGGCCTCTCTTGTAACTTTGTTTTCGTGAAAAGTTTGAGAATATGGAAAATATTGTAGAGGTGGGGAGGACATCTTGCTTATTTCGCCTTAGGATAATTGTATAATGTTATGAGGGAATATAGTTTTAGAATGAGAAAAGGAGAAGAAGAGAGGAATCGAGATACAATGAGTATTTGAGTTGTAATTTCATACCTTTATTCATTAAAAACTGGACCCTTTTATCGGTCTACATGTGATAGCTAATAACCCTCAAAGGTAGGGAAAGATTGATACAAACCTTAACCTCATCAGACTACAATTCCTTCTAAACTAAACAACCTAATTTATTATCCTCAAAGCTAAGAGAACTAAACTAAGATAACTACAAAACCTTCACCATCTTGCATGCATGCATATATGTGAGAGCTGAGAGCTCATATCATTCCATCTCCATTAAGTGTCCTTGTCCTCAAGGACAAAATGCGGGTAGGTCTTCGAGAGACGCCAACAATTCTCCCAGGTTGCGTCTTCGATTAGGGCGTCTGCCCACTCGATCGGTACCTCTTCTTTCCACCGATACCTCCCCTTATGAATAACTCGCCTATCGAGAACAGTTTTCAGTTGCAGCAAAACTTCAGATGTTTCCGATATGGGAGGAGCTATGATGGTGAATGTGGACTTACGATCCCGCAGGTAACTCTAGCCTGTAGGGGACTGATCCGATTCTTGCCATTACCTTATAGGATCCAAAGAACCTCGGTGCTAGTTTCAAAGAGCTTCGAAAAACTACAGTCTTCTGTTGATAAGGCTATAGCTTAAGGTACACGTAGTCCCCTACTTCGAAAGTGATGACACAACGGTGCTCGTTCGCTTGAGTTTTCATGCGATCTCGAGCCAGAATCAGATTTTGCTGAAGTTCAACGAGGATGTCCTCCCCCGTTCGTAGGAACTCATCCACTGCATTGATTTTAGTTGTGCCTGGAACATAGGACAGCAGGTTCAATGGTGGTACACCATATACGGCCTCAAATGGGATGAATTTGGTGGACGAGTGGGTTGATGTGTTGTAACTATATTTCGCCCATAAAATCCATTCTTGCCATTTTTACGGTTGGTCGTATGTAAAGCAACGTAAGTATTGCTCAAGAGTGCGATTCACAACTGCCGTTTGTCCGTCTGTTTGTGGGTGATAACTGGAACTCATCCTCAAAGTAGTCCCATGTAGCTGAAAGAGGTTCCTCCAAAATGAGCTGATAAAGACTCAGTCTTTGTCGCACACTATGGAAATAGGCATACCGTGAAGCCGTAAAATTTGGTCCATAAATACCTTTGCAACACTAAGGGCGGTATATGGATAATGAATGGGTATAAAATGAGCATAATTTGACAGACGATCGACAACCACCATGATCACTGTCTTTCCATGCAATGGTGGTAAAACCCCACAAAGTCCACAGATATCTCGGTCCACACCTTTACGGGTACCGAAAGTGGTTGGAGAAGGCCGACAAGAGCCATGGAATCATGCTTGCAGCACTGGCAAACATCATAACCTCGGATGTGTTCTTTGACTGAGGCGTGTATTCCCGGCCATGTGAAGCCAAATTGTATCCGACTCAAGGTCCGATGGTAACCGAAATGTCCTCCCATTGGTAAGGAATGGTTAACTGCCAAAATTTCAAGACTCTCCCCCATTTGAAATAGACACCATCACACACCGAGTATTGCTGCTACTAATGTTGCGAACCCGAACTTGCCAATACCTCACGCTTCAATATTGCCCACCAGTCTGCGACGGGTAGTGTGACCATGAGGAACTCAAATTCTGCCTTCTGAGACAGTGCATTTGTGCCGGTATTGTTCTTTCCCTTCTTGTACTGAATGGTGTATCCGTAACCAAGGATTTTTGGAAGCCAACAGGTCTACGCGGATGTAGTAATGCGCTGCTCCAACAGGTATTTTAGACTCTTCTTATTAGTACGGACTATAAAGAGTCAGCCTAACAAGTATGGACGCCATCTGCGAATCGCTTTCACAATCATGAGCATCTCTTTTTCGTATGTTGACAAGGCTAAAGTTGATGGTTTCAGAGCCTCGCTAAATAAGGCAATATGCTGGTTCTCTTGCATCAGAATTGCTCCAATGCCAACTCCACAAGCGCCACACACTCAACAATGAACTGTTGTGAGAAATTTGGGAGGCGGAGGACTGGAGAACTTGTCAAAGCTTGTTTCAGCTGAGAAAAGGTAGTGGCGGCAGATGAGGACCACTTGAAACCCTATTTTTTTAATGTCTGTGGTAATGGAACTGCAATCCCACCAAAGCCTCTAATGAACTTCCGATAGTATCTCGCAAGCCCAAAAAAACCACGAACTCCCTTAGCTGACGTAGGAATCAACCAATCCACAACGTATGAATTTTTTCAGGATCCACTGCTACTCTAGATGCAGATATAATGTGACCCAAATAAGAGACCTGTATAACGCCAAAACAACATTTTGAATTTTTGACAAATAAACAATGGTTAGATAAAATCACTAGAATATCGCAGAGGTGACTAAAGTTAGTGGCCCAGCTGTTACTGTATACTAATATGTCGTCGAAAAATACGAGTACAAATTTCCGCAAGTATGGTCTCATAATGTCGTTCATCAAACTTTGGAAGGTGGATGGGGCATTTGTTAACCCGAAAGGCATGACTACAAATTCATAATGCTCGTCATGTGTGCGGAATGCAGTTTTAGGAATATTTGTTTCTTGAACACGAATTTGATTGTACCTGGACCTTAAATCTAGCTTTCAAAAGTACTTGGCACCATGGAGCTCATCCAAGAGTTCGTCAATGATAGGAATCTGGTACCTATCCTTGATTGTGATTTCATTCAGGGCCTTGTAGTCCACGTAAAATCGCCAACCCCCATAAGCTTTTTTTCACTAAAAGTACCGGAGAAGAGAATGGGCTGCTGCTAGGACGAATAAGGCCCGAGTCTAACATTGCTTTCACCATTTTCTCAATTTCTGATTTTTGGTATTATGGATACCTGTACAGATGAACGCTGACTGGAGCTTGATTGGATTAAAGGGGAATTTGATGGTCATGTGCTCTCACAGGCAGCAGGCTATTGGGTTGTGAAAAGAGATGTCTAAACTCTATTAAAATCTGGTTGATGTCGTCCGAATATTCCACCATTGGTTCCCTTGGTTGCTCATATACAGTGATTTGGAGGAGGAGGCCATTGCCCGAAAGGTGTGACAACTCCTTATTGTCGAGTGCCTCTAATGTCGGCCGACTCATTCCTTGAAAGGTATGACTCTTCCTTGCTTGGTGAAACATCATTGTTAACTCACTATAATCTGTTTCAATTGGGCCTAGTGTGGCCAACCATTGAATTCTCGATACGACTTGGCACGCTACCATCGGCAATACATAAAAATTAGCTTGTACATGTTGATTTTGAATGAATAAAGTCAACGCCATACATTTTCCTGCACAACTGATTTTGTCTTTTTTTGCCACCATCACTTAGAACGAATGGTTCTTGTCTACAGGGAGGCCGAATTTGGTGACCACTACTTGGTCAATGAAATTGTGTGTGCTCTCGCTATCAATAAGGACAGTAATAGCCTTGCTCCAAAGCTTCCTAAGAAACTTAAATGTTTGTGGATGGTCCGTGCCTGAAATAGCATGGAATGAGATTTCTGGCAGCAAATCTTTGTTAGGATTATGCTCAATAGCAAGAGTGTAATGTTGTAATTGACAATCTTTTTCATATTAATAAAGTGATTTCTGGTTTAACAAATCGTATAGCATTTATAGTTTAATATTATAATTATCAAAGTAAATAATCATAAGGTCTAAAGACTATGGGAAAAGAAGAATTGTTCGTACATCTGAATATGTATGTGGTAGACACAATTCTTTAGTTAGTCTTGAATAATGTTCACAACTTAAGTTAAAGGTTGGGCACCTTTATCTTGTTAAAGTTGTAGAATTCTTTTGCTAGCATTTGAGTGGGATCAAATGAGATATGATGAGTCTAAAATCATCGGAGTGTCTTCGAGCAAAAGGATCTAGTGCACTGGGTGCATTGAACTGGATCACAATGAAATACTTTATCTATAACCGTCAGTAGATAAAAGTCTTTTCATTATCAGGACAATCGGAGAGTCTATCTTAATCCTGAGATAAATGATGGACTTATGGTTGCAAGTGATATCATTTGAGTTATCAATGAATACGATTATATCGCATAGTCTATCCTCGATAGTTTGGTGATATTCATTTGTTAATCGATAGAGGACTTCATTTATAGATATGGACATCGTGGCACCATTTAATTAAATGAGAGTATAATATCATCATATGGATGTTTTGAGGTAATTGGATATTAAATCTCAACGTTGAGTTTTCAATAGTGTCTATTGAAAACATGGCTTCTGGACAAGTCAAAATATCCAAGTTCAAAACGTGGTCATATGAGTAAATATGGTAACTTGGAGAGTTATAGGCGGTCTATGAACTCTTGGCGATTACTGATATTAATCACGAGGATACACTATCTCCAATATGATTGTCTAGGGTATGAATGAGGAGCATCTTCCTTTTCTATCTTTATTTAAGAGTTCAGTTTTAGCTCTTTAGTGGAATGAGTTAAAATTAATGGATCGGACCTAAGTGAATCATTTGTTGATTGTGATTAGGTTATGTCTATTGAAGCTTAAATTTAGATGGCCCGCCAAGATCCCCAATCCACACGGACTTGCATGGATCACTTGATATATTCTACCGGACCAATTTAAGGGTCCATCTAGAATTGCATTTAACATATTAAGAATATAATTTGCACATTATTTTAGTAATGGACTGCTCAATTATATTAATATATTAATGAAAGACATGTGGGCTTGTTTTTTTTAGTAAGAATGGGTCTGGTTCACATGTGGGCTTTTTATTTAAAGTCCAATGGATTAAATGAAATAAGAAAATAATATTTTTGCCCATTTACTCTAAGTGGGGCGGCAAGGGTTAGTTTAACCTAATATATTATTTTGTTTCATTGTTTTAATTAAATAAGAATTAATTAATTTATTAATTAATTGTTTAATTAAAGAAACAAATCTTTTCTAATCAGGAAATATATTTCCTAAAAGTAAAATTAAAAGACTTGTTTGATAAGGAAATAAATAATTAGTTTTATTTATTTAATCAAATAAGAAGTTTTTTTTTATTTAGTCAAAATAAAAGAATAAAAGATCTATGAGTTGGATTAGGGTTTGATGTCTTAAAAACTAAATGGAAATTAGGGTGCAACATAAGCCTATGGTGGGCATGTGATTTCGGCAACCCTAGTTATTTCTAGGTTAGGATTTCGGCAACCCTAATAATAAAAGAAAAGAAGAAGCAAACTTAGGCCACATATATATTGACAAGTATAGAATTCGGCCGGAATGATATATGGGTTCATGATACAAATTTCTTCTTCTTCTCAATTCATAGAAAGTTTTTTATTCTACTAAAACAAAAAGGAGTGTTAGATTATTCTTTGATAGTATACTATTTGCTTATTCATCAATAAGCTTGTGTATACGATATCGATCTAGGTTCACGCGAGTTTCGATCATTAGATTGAGAACTCAAAAGTGACCGGAATAATCTTAGTCATTCTTTTGATTGTTTTTGTGACTAACAAAGAAAAGAAAAGTTTGTTTTGTCCATTCACAGGTTTGCAATTCAAAGAAAAGGGAGACCACGCTCCTAGGTGATCCACGTTCGTGCTAGGATTGAAGATCTTGCGGATTACCATCGACGTAAGTCAATCGGATCACGCGACAAAAGGTATTCTACTTTTTGTTATTGTATATGTATGTTTAATTAATTAAAGGGTTTAAGGTTCATAAAGGAAAATTTTTTAAAAGTCACTAAATCTAATTTTTAGTATCGTTTCCGCTGCATGTACTTCTTTGGTATTTTTCCCAACAATCTTCGGGACCAATTTCCTCATTTTCTTCCTCAACAATCTCATCCGGTGGCTGTGGTGAGTCCTCGATCATGAATAGTTAAGGTCATTGACAACGATGACCCAGTACAAACTTCTCATCACAGTAAAAACGTAACCTTTTTTCCCTACGCTCTCGGGCCTCCTAACTAGTGATTCGTCAGAATGGAACCGGGGTAGTGTTCTTCTGATTGGGGGGCGGTCCAGGAGACTGACAGCTGGATTGATTTTGGACCTTGGCGGGTTCACAATGGATTAGGAAGGATTGAAGGGGCCAAGTTTCCTTCGTAAAAGGTTCCGCTCCTCAATCAATCTTGCTACTCCAATTGTGTTGGCTAGAGTCTTAGGTTGCTTAACTTTAACATCCAAACAGATTTCATCAAATAAACCTATAATAAAACATCTGATTAGAAAGCTTTCAGGTACCTCATCAACCCGATGAGAGCTTCTCAAATTCTGCCTGATATGCTGTAACTGTAGTGACTTGCTTGAGTCGTGAAAGTGCTTCGGCATGATCCTCATAATCCGTAGGTCTAAATCGAAGCAAAATGGCTCGAGTGAATTCATTCCATGTCAGTGGTCCTTTAAATTTCACCATCCACTGATGCCATTGAAGGGCGATCCCTTCTAAATGGAAGGAAGCCAGTTTTACTTGTTGATCCTCTGCCATTCCTTTAAAGTCAAAACATTGTTCGACTTTAAAAATCCATCATGATGGGTCGTCGCCTCTGAATTTTGGAAAGAACAACTTAAGATGGTGGTTGTTCCGGTCGGTGATAGTAGTAGTGGTGGGATTTGTACGGGAAGCGAAGCCTTCCGGTTGGACCAGATGGTGTGATGCTACGTATGGAGCAAAAGGATTGGTTTTTACATTGGGAGGAATGGTATTATGGGTGGTCCGTAAGGCTTGTAACTCGGTTAAAATGGTTTGTAGAGTTGCGTTGACATGGTCGAATCCTGACTCGTGCCTTTCTAGAGTCTCATTTACGTCATTGCGAAACTCAGTGTTGGACTTGTTGCGTGTATCCATTGAATCGTAAGGCTCTGATACCAATTGTTATATGAGAATTTAGTTTCAGAATAAGAAAAGGAGAAGAAGAGAGGAATCGAGATACAGAGAGTATTTGAGTTGTAATTTCATACCTTTATTGATTGATAACTGGACCCTTTTATAGGTCTACATGTGATAGCTAATAACCCTCAAAGGTAGGGAAAGATTGATACGAACCCTAACCTCATTAGACTACAATTCCTTCTAAACTAAACAACCTAATTTATTATCCTTAAAGCTAAGAGAACTAAACTAAGATAACTACTCAACCTTCACCATCTTGCATGCATGCATATACGTGAGAGCTGAGAGCTCATATCATATAACCAACAAATTGGACAAGTAAATCTAAAAATAAAAAAGAAGAACATAACAGGTTTTGTTTTATTTATTTTTTTTTTGCTAGTCAGTCTTTGACTCGTTGTTGTGCATTGAACTACATAACAAAGATAGCGGGCGATAATCAAAAGTGAGAAACGTCTTTGTTTCTTATGCCCTACAGTTTACATTCTTCCACTTACCCAGTATATAAACAAAGTAGTACTTTCTTTCAAGATCCTTTTGATCCACAGTAAAGATGCGGTGCTACATGGATTTGAGATATTGCCTCCCTCCACTACTAAATTACCTCTTTAGCTTTCTATTTCTAGCACTATCCGAAAACCATTCCTGGGATCAAAATTTTGGTCTTAAAAAGATTTCTCAGTTTCCCATTTTGTTGATACCGTTGTCAAGTGTTGCCATTTTAACATTACTAATCCTCTGCACTTCTATCAAACTTCCTCTCAATGTTGAACCGCTTCGCTTGCAGACTGGCCATTTCTCCTATCCTGTTGCTATCTTGTTGTAAGCCTCCATCATTTTCCGTCCCCAACTCTTCTGGTTTGTCTATCTCGTTCTCCTAACTTAGCATGAAATGCTTTTAAACCAGTTAAATTACCTCCACTACTAAATTACCTCTTCACCTTTCTATTTCTAGCACTATTCGTCACCATTCCTAGGATCAATTTTGGTTTTAAAAAGATTTCTCAATTTCCCATTTTGTTGATACCGTTGTCAAGTGTTGCCATTTTAACATTACTAATCCTCTGCACTTCTATCAAATTCCTCTCAATGTTGAACCGTTTCGCTTGCAGACTGGCCATTTCTCTGGTCCTGTTGCTATCTTGTTGTTAGCCTCCATCATTTTCCATCCCCAACTCTTCTGGTTTGTCTATCTTGTTCTCCTAACTTGGCATGAAATGCTTCTAAACCAGTTAAAGAGTTTTATTAGCTAGGTACATCACACTCTAAGATCGATCCAACTCTTATCATCATTTGCATGACCCAATATGAAGAAAACAGAGGAACACTACGTCCTGTTCAAGTTCAATTAGAAATTAATGGAATTGGAGATGACGTCGTGCAAGACATGAATCGACTCCATTTTACTGGTCCTTCAAGAGCTGGTGAAATTCAGCTGGACGGTCAGAATATAGTATAATCGAGTGTTATAGATACAATTGGGGTATTTAAATAAGGAACACTATCGTTGTGCTTCCTAAGGAGTGAATTAATAGGTTCATTAGTCTACATGTATGGCATGTTTGTATTGACTTTTCTTTTCTCTTTCTTTTCGATAAATATAGTATTTTAATAGTCAAATGGAGAGCTTCTGCACCACTCTCCAAGAGATACGATTCGGTATACCGAATCGACTAAAGGAGAGTGAAGAGGATGCTACAGCTACTCTCCCAGCCCAACCCACAGGAAAGCTCTTCTTTCTAGTCTACATTAAGTGATTGAATGCCCTACAATCAGAATGAGGATGGGTCAAGGGGAGGTTCGGGAAAAAAAATGTGTTTTATTGTTAAATTCCTTTATAATTTCAAAATTATATTGAAAACTATTTATAAAAGTATTATTTATTAAAAAATTTATATCAATGAAAATAAATATTTATTGATTTATTAATGCTAAGGATATTTAAAATAAAGTATTAACAATATTTTTTGAATTATTATACTTTTATGATATAATACAATACAATACAGTCATTATGGTAGACAAAAATAGTCCATGAACCCAAACATAAAAAGGTTCAAATCCTCATGTTAAAACCAGTCTAGGCCTGCACACTTCGGGTCGACCCAAGGCTTGTGTCAGCAAGACTTGGCCGTTTGAAAACCAAGTCAAAAATATTAGTTACAACAAGTGGGTAACAGTTGATTCAAAGGAGAGGAAATCTCTCCAAGAATCATGCCTAATAACTAATACTAAGGAAGTAAACGTTGGAGGATGGGTTTCTGGCCTATAATACCAGAGTTCAGTCACAATGAACTCTCTCTGAAATTCTTGACTAAGAACAAAGCTTTAAAGAGTCTTGTAACTCTGATCATATTCCCTCCAGCCACCGGAATTCAATTTGAATCACAACCACGATTCTCACATAACAATTGCTCAACTCAAGCACGCCTAAGGCTAATAATCAAACCCCCATTTTATTGTTCTTTCATACTTGTTTTTTCTCTGTTAACATTCTTTTCCAGGTTCGATCGATAGACTAACTCTTTTGCAGGTGTATAGAAAAGATGAAATTCCCTATGCAACAGGTTCAACCAAGTCGCCTTGAGCATAATACAAATCCGACCCGATTCATATAATCTGTAGGTCGACTCCCTACAGTCATATACTGAACATGATATAATTAACTTAATACAAATAATACAATGTATCACAAAACATATGTTTGTATTAAAATAATACAATACAATCTAATAAAATACAATTCAATGCAATCCAATACAATGTGGCATAAGACTTATGGGTATTAGTATATTACTATTGCCCACTACTCGATGTGATTTAATAGTAAGATTGTTCATTAGACTTAAGAATGTGTTAGGTTTGATTTAATTGCAAAATTGCAACCACCATTTGTAGTATATCAACAATTTTTTTTATAAGTGCTCTCGTAATAGGAAAAATATCAGCCAATTAATCGTCGAAAATCCGCTAAGTGACCTTCCACTAGAGATGCACATTTGAGGAATAAGGATGGATATAGGTCCCTCCATCTTCATCCCTATTTCCTAGACCCTTCCCCCATCTCCAACCTCCCCCACCCCTCTCCCCACCCCCCCCCCCCCCCCCCCCCCCCTCCCCCCCATTTAGGGAAAATAGGATGAGGAATTTTGGGGGGACCTATATCCATCCCTATCCCCCAATTCCTCATTTTTCTCGTTTTTCCCCATTTTCCCACATTTCCCCATTTCCCTTGTTCCCTCCATTCACCCATTTCCTCATTTGACTAAAAGTTATAAATCAAACTAAAAAAACAAACATTCCATTACAAATACAATAAAATTCAATAGTTCATTTTATATAAAATGTGTATATATACTTAGGGAGTTAGGATTTTCAAAGAATAAAAAAAAATTAAAAATATATATTATAATTATATATATGTTTGGGGGAAATGGGGATGCCCCCCCCCCCCCATTTTCCCATTTTTCCAAAAAAAAAAAAAATCCCCAAATGGGAATGGGGATAGGGACGCGAGGAATTAGGGCCTCAGGAAAAAATGTACATCTCTACCTTCCACCGACCGAAAAGCGGAAGACGACTAGTCAACGGTTTTGACTCTGCCTAGTCCGTCGAGGGCGAGTCACCCTCGACGGACTAGGTGGAGACAGATATTTAAAAATAAAAAAAAAAAAACGTTGGCTGATCTTGCCGAAAAATGTCATCTGATCTTGTCGAAAAGTGTCGTTATAACCTAGATCGATTAAGAAGAAGATGAACTGACTAATAATAAAAAACAAAGATGATTGAGAAGAAGAAGAAGAGTTGTGGATGAAGAAGATGAAACGAAAAAGATTCGAATTTGAAGAGAAAAAGAGATGAGTGCCAAAATTTGAAATGTGGAGGCGTGTTGAAGAAGAAGATGAGTGATAGACAGATAGAGAGATACAAAAACATATGATAAGACTGAATAAAAATAAAAAGATAAAGATAAAGAAAAAAAATGTTAGGTGATCTGATGGTTTGTAGAAATGATGATGACGCACTAGACATGCAAAATCATTTTGTCAACGGTAATTATTTACATAATTTATTTTTGACTTAAAGGCGGTTTATGCAATTAAATATATTTTGTATGTTTCATTAATATGTATTTTTAGGAATAAATTATACACATCAAAGATATATAAAAAAGATATAAAAAATATTTTTTTTAAAAAGAGGAAATTAGTTATGTATCTAAAAACAAACATATATATATATATATATGAACATTGTAAAAAAACAAATAGCTAAATTGATATTCATTCTTTTTTCATTTCACTTTTATTTTGACCATCTGAAAAGTATCTTCAATAGCATATTGGTATACGATAGTTGTGTATCATTCGATGGTACATTATGGTTCTTAAGATTATTCTTCAAGACGATTGTCCCTTTGTAGATACCAGTGTGATTGAAGAATCTCTATTCATGATATATTTATTAAACCGTGGTTATAAATGTTTACCTTTAAAATTTTATTTATATTGAACTTTATATCATTTAGAAATACACCTCAAATATTTATTTAATATTCATGTTTTTATTTTTGTAAAATTAAATCATAATCATCGAAAATCAAAGAGAATAAATTTAAATTACAAAGGCAAACAACAAAATTATTTAAATATTTTATTAATTATGAAATAGAAGGGCAAGTACAGTAGACTAGAAGGATACATGTTTGCAACAACAAAGGAATTTATCAGTGCAAAAGCCAACATTAGTTGGACCGTGATCTCTGATGCAAAGTTGAGTACATATAAATGTTGGATATGGCTTGAATTCCCCAATGGATACCAAACACGATTTACCACTGTAGAGACTTCATGGAAGACGTGAGAACGTTTGGGAGTATGAGGTTATATTTGAGGGAGGTTTGGAGGATGTGACGAACAGTAGAAGCGAAGAACGTTGCTTACTGTTGTCACTGCCGCTGTGGCTTTGACAGCGTTGGTCAAGCGCTATGAATTTCTGCAACAGCAACGAGAGTGGTCCAATTCCAGTGCTTCACGCTATGGGTGGCGCTGTGGCTCTCACAGCAACCATGGCAGCGGTCAACAATGATATGGCGCATGGATCACAATTTTCTAAGTGGTCAAGTTCAACACAGTTTAAGAAGCGGGTGGCCAACTGCAACTTGAATCGTAGTCAATCACAAGTATGTGTTAAATAAGGAAATATTCATGGGAGAGGAAATATGTTGCTTCTAGAAGCTTTAATGGGAAAAGGATTTCTCCTTAAAAGAAGATTTGTCATAAATAGAAAATAGTATTTATGTAGAACAAGTAATTCTTGTACGTAAAGGAGTAGGATTTCTTTTTAACTTAAACTCCCTGTGATTCATATAAATAGACCATAATAACTAGGTTATTAGTGGTGGAGCAAAATAGTAAATACTATAGAGATCTCAAAGTGAGCATTAAGTGTAATCGGGTTTGGGGTATTATTTTAGAGAGAGATCCTGAGTGTGTGGTTGTAACAATTTACTACATATTGAAATTTTCTTTTGTCGTCCTAACGGCCGTGGTTTTTTTCTTTGATTTTGGGTTTCTACATAAATTCTTGTGTTGTGTGCGATTGGATTTAATGACTTATCTTCATCTTATCTTTTCTTTGTCATTGTGTTTGTTTGTGTTCTATCCGGCAACGCTTCCATGCGCTTAATGACATTTGTTCGCTAACAATAAATAAAAAAGAGAGAAGAGGAAGAGTGAGAGAGAGATGAGAGAAAGAGAGAATAGCTTCTGTATTGATATCAAGCCATCAATGTTTTACAAATAAATGATCACACACACACACACACACACGTATATGTATATATATATATATATATATATGTGTGTGTGTGTGTATAGGCTTCAAACATTATAGCCACTTGCATTATTACATCATGACCTTATTACCTATACTAATTATATTGAACGAGTAAATTGATGACATTATACATGATAAGCTCGTCCTATATATTCAAACATTTTTGAAAAAAAAATGCCTAATAACCAATCAACCTTTATTTGATACGTTTGTTTTATTGAAAAAAAAAAAAAAAAGGAAGTCATAAGCAAAGTCCAAATGGAGAACCGGAAAGGGAAATAGCTGATTAAGGAGGTGAAAAGTAATAGAAGAGAAAAGGACGAAAGCAAATATTTTTGTTATTACTGCAAATTGTATTAATGGATCATATTGGTTGAGTGTATAGATTGTGTTATTGGGCCATATAGTAGTATAATTCTCCATCTATAATAGAAGTCAAAGATAACAAATCCATAAAAGTTCATGGATGTCTAAACAAATCTATAAAAGTCTGAGATAGATGTCTAAACAAATTCATAAAAGTCTGAGATAGATGTCTAAACAAATCAATGAAAGTTCATGTGGATTTATAAAAGTTCGTAGAAATCTATGAAAATCTGTCACTTAAAAAATGTCTTTAAATGTCCACAAGAATCCTAATTGAATACATCCCCCTTAGTTGGAAAGGTTTTGGTATTATATACTAACATCTCCAATAATTAAATTTGACTTTAAAAATACCTAAAATGCCCCTAGTTGTATTATTTTAAACTTTATTTTTTTTTACCTTTCAAGTTTTAACCAAAAACTTTATAAACTTTAATAAAATTAAATAAAATATATGATTCATTAAATAAATAAATAGTTATAAAAAATAAATAAATAAATAGTTTTTAAAAAATTAAATAAATAAATAGTTTTAAAAAATCAAATAAATAAATAGTTTAAACAAATAAAGTTGAAAATAATATAACTAGGAGCATTCAAAGTCAAATTTAAGTCTTGAGGGTGTTAGTGTATAATACCAAAACTTTCCCAACTAAGTGTACCTTGCCCAAACCTCAAGGGGTGCAGTGCAATTTGCCCTAATAAAAATAAGGGATAATTACCCCTAAATGGCCATTTGATGTAGAATTGGTTTCAAAATGGTCATTTTTGATGAACACTGTTACACTAATGGTCATTCCATCCAATGAGTGGCATTTTAGTAAATAAGGGGATGACATTAATTTATTTTATATGTTTTTTAGAAATCAATTTTTTTTAAACGAATAATTATATTTAGTGTGTAATATACATATAACATATTTCAAATACACACACACATATATATATCTTTTCAACTTATCTCAAATATATTTTTTTACAATTTTTAGATTTTGTAGCCTTAATCTTCTCAAAAAAAAGAGAGAGAGAGATATATATATATATATAGGGGCGTAGCTAGAAAAAAAAAAATTTGGGTGGGCTAATCTAAATTTTATTTTCTTACTTAAAAATCATAATATTTTGAACTATAACAACCAAAAATTATTTTTCTTTTTAATAGTCAAATCAAAATGATACGAGAAAAATTTCATTAAAAGTATCAATGATATACCAAATTATGAGGAGATAATGAGTCTTACCCTCAAATACATATCAAATACAAGAAAAACACATATAAAAAAAAAAAAAAAAGCAACAAAAAAAAAAAAAACAAAAAAATGAATTACATACATAATAAGATATTGTTAAAGTGGAGCACTACGAAGTTTCAAGGCACAAACAATATCAATTATTGATATGGAATCATTGTATTGGCAAGTTCGTTCCCTCTCAATGTAGATGACCATACAATTTGGTGGTTGTTTTGGTTTTGGTTTTTTAATTTTTTAATTTTTTTATTTTGGTTTTGGTAATTTAACATTTGTTTATGGACTAATTGCTTAGCTGGGCTTTTTTTTAATGTTAAATTCAGGTTATAGGGCTCATAATATTTAACTTGATTTATTGGGTCTAGATTTAAATTGAATATTGAAGTTTCTTAATGGGTTGACAGCATCTACATTGAATATGGGTTTTAATTTTTTTATTTTTAAACTAACTCAAATTTGTTAATTTTTTTCAAAAATGTTGGGTGGGTTGTAGCCCACCCATACTTCAAAATTGCTCCTCCCTTATTTATATATATATATATATATATATATCGGATCTAGAACTACTTACAGACATGATGAAGAAAAATAGTAAAACTCAGATCAAAATCTAGGTTTTAACTCACAGCCTATCTGTAAGTCTGCCTAATGCCCTCCTAGCTAACGGCTCTCCTGGTTACTACTGACTTTTGCACGTAGAATGATAACCTAAATTAACCCTTCTTCTTCAACAAGTAAATATGATAATATAGACAAGATGATGTATAGCAAAAGTAGAAACATAAATTGGATATGACTAAAATAATAATAATACAAGATATGAGAAATTATAATAACAATAATAATACTTACAATGATAATATAAGTCTAACAGCAGTGATGAACAATGGATATATAGAAAATAAGTCGCAAACTTTATTGAAGATTCAAAATTTTTACAAAAGAGAGAAAAGACTACAATAGAGGAAAGGTTCGAAGAGGGAAGATTACAAAGAAGGGAGTAGGATCTCCAAAAGCTGAACCTGCTGAGAACTACCCTAAGGTATCCTTATATAGGAAGAGTTTACTTAGGTTACAAGATAACTTAACCACGATTACAAACATAATTATTACAAATGGATGATTAGAATCTAACTGATAGCTTGTCTGGAACTATTGAGTTGTGTCTTCATCTGCCGACACTCTAAGTTGTCTCTATCTGGTGACACTTTTTTTTCCTCTGTCGACTCTTTGTCGATAACTGATACAACTATTGATAGTAGAATAAGTGATGAGTCACGATAATTGATAGTGGATCCCATGGTCTCTAAGGATAAGCCTGGTAAGTCTGATGAGGCTAAAGCCTCTGCTGTGGTGATAAGTCATGTCAAAAATAGTTGTTTGCTTCTATAGGATCGTCTTCATTTTCAAAGAGATCATCATCATCATCTTGATTTTCTAATCCTGAATCTTTTTGAGATATGTTTGCCATTGTCTTCTCCATTTCATGAGCTATTTTTCTCAATTCTTCAAGAGTGCTTGCAGTAGCAATTCTAGCCTGGTATTGAGCTTTAGCCATTAAGGATTGGGGTTGGTCAGGTGATTTGCTACATAAAGTGGGATTTTCTTCAAACCAGGTGACAATCCGGTTTTTGCCATGTTGAACGATATTCATGCCACTCCACTATTTGATCTTTGTCTGCCTACCGAAGTAGGGAATGTTGACATTTCCAATCAATTTATCTTTGACAGCATATCCAAGCATTAAAATCCAAGTCAGACTAAAATGCATAAAGAAAAGTAATAAGTCTGGGATAAAATCTCAGTCTTTGGGTTTTGAAAGATAGGTCGTCCAATAGACATAACCCTCTTTAACAATAGGTGGAAGGAGATCAATAGTTGAACCATATTTGTCCCACCATTCCAAAAACCAAAAGGGAATATAGAGAGGAAAATATTTGTCAAAATATATAAACCAAGACAAGGAGTTGCCTGGGTTTTGCCTATATAAATTTTTTGTCCATGCATCTATATAATCCCAGTAGAAGTAGTCAGAGACATTAAATGGTCTTGAAAATTTTATTTTCTTGTGGGGATCTCCTCCCCGTTGGTCAAGGGTTATAATTTTGCAAAGTTTGATTTTTCTGAAAATCAATTTTTCTTTATCAACTTTGTAAAAAAACATCAGAAATGTAAATCGAGTCTGTGTACCAAAATGAATTCATAGTAAATATGTCGTTTTGATATGTCTTCAGGAATCCTGCCAAATAGGGAATTAATGACTGCATCCGCTAATTTTTTAGGTTCCTTGAGGCAAATGTCTAATAGTAGTGAAGGTTCAGTTGCAAAATATCTATCAAAATAGGGCTTATGTAGATAAGGATAGCTTGGGAAGTTAATCTTTGGAAGTGAAGGTGAAGTAATTTGTGATTGGTTTGTCTTGGCTGGTTTGTCTTGCTTGGAGGAGTGGGGACTAATATAGGAATAGACAATAGTTTTAAATGACGAGAAATCTGATGGGGATTCTAATTTTAGTGGGGAAAAACTATTTGTCATTTGTAATGGGTTTGCGATAAGAGGCCTGGAGGAGGATGTTTGGCCTGGCGATTAGGGTGTACTTAGTTGAGATAACAAGGTCAAAGCATATTTATCTTTGTGGCTTGGTTTGGGTTATAATAAGTCGATACTATTGATAAGTCTGATGATTAGTCAATTGATAAGTCGGGACTTGGAGTAGGTCCACATAATTCATGTGGCCTAATAGTGGGCCTAAGCCCTCTTGGTCTGCTCTTGCTGTTACTCATTTCTTTCCTGTAAAAATTCCCTGATCAAGAAATCTGGTAGGCTATTTTCAGAGCCTTTAATATGTTCAATAGTAAAATCGAATGCATATAATAAGGCTTGCCATGTGGCAAATATTTGTTTTTATGCAAGATTTTTAACATCTTTTTTCAAAATGAATTTAGCAGATTGGCAATCTACTTTCAAAATAAAATTTTGATTGATCAAGTCATCTTGTAATTTTTGTATAGTTAAAACAATCGCTAAAATTTCTTTTTTAACAGTAGAATATTTCTGCTGAGTATCATTCCATGATCCTAAAACATATCTAACATGATAATCTTTTCTGTCATTGGTTTGCTTGAGGATTCCTTCAAACCCTAACTTAGAGGTGTCTGTTTCAACTATCTTGGGAGCACTAGGGGTGGCAAATGGATAGGCAAGAAAGCCTTTGGACATGTTCTTTGAATGTTCTAACTGCTTGTGTGTACTGGTCTGTCTATGATATGGGTTTTTTTTTTTTTTTCTAAGTCTTTGAAATAAGGATTTTCAAATAATTCTCATTTCTTTTTAAAAATTTCTTTTTAAGTCCTTTCTGTATTAAGTCCTGAATCTCTTTTTTGCAATATTCAAGGAGTTTAGAGCTCATTTGGATAGGTCTAGCTTTGATTGGTATTCCTTTTTCTGAAAAATCTTAGTTATAGGGAAGACTAACTATATGTTTCTTCCTGTTCTAGAAAGCATTAGGAAAGGAGGAACAAACTTCCTTTTCTAGATTACTTTTGAAATTGCTAATTTTTCTGTGTCTCAGGCTCTTCTATGTGTTTCTTTTGTCTTTCAAATTGCTAATCTTCGTTTATTGGTTTTGGAATTTGGGTAGATGTCTTGGTGATCTTTTGTTGTACTTGCCTGATGTAATTAGCTTGTAATTAGCTTTAAGGACATGATCTTCAATGTTATCAATCATTCCACTTATTAAAGAATAATTAGATTGATTTAAGATATTGATTTCTTAGCAAATACAGGCTTGTTTGTCACAAATTTGTGAACTATCTTCACTATCTGTTAAGGATTCAGAATCTAAGTCTTCATGGGCTAATATTTTATTATCAGGAATGGGTTCTATTTCTCCACTATTGGTGTCAGTATTTATATCATAAAGGGTTTGGATAAGTCTTTCTTTTGCTTCTTCTCTAATTTCTAAGGTTCTAATTTTATTTCTAATTTTCCTCAATTCAGGACAATTTTTGACAAAATGACCTTCTTTGCCACATTTAAAACATCCTTTTGTGTTTTTAGTGGGTTTTTTAAATCCTTTGTTTTTAAATCGTTTGAAAGGTTTGCGGGTTTCTGATTAGGTTTTTTGCTTTCTATGAGGTTTTATTTTCTTGTCATGATATTTTCTTCTACTTTGGTTAGGAAGCTTATCAAGACCACATTGTTCACATCAAGAACCGAGTTCTTTTCTGGTGGTGAGTTTTTGTTTCTTAAGTTGGCTTTTAAGTCTAATGTCTGTACATAATTGTATAGCAACAATATTGATTGTTGTTATGATTTCACTATAAGTCCAGGTGTTGAAATCAATTTATGACCAATCTGGACTAGCCATTTATTCCCTCATTTTATCTCTTACCTTATCAGCAAATAAGGAGGGTAGTCCAGATATGAACTTCTCCTTCCAATAGGAATTTGCATTATCAGTTCTTTGTAAAACTCTAGTAAAGAAAATATCCTTATACCATTTAAAATCATTAAGTTTCTTACACTTAACTTAATGATTTTGTATCTTGGAGTATTCTTTGTCTTGAAATCTGTTAGGATTTCCAATGAAATGGAGGATTATGGTATGACACAAGACATCTATATCGTCTGGTTGTGAGGTTACGGTGGTGTATGACGTGGCTACAGGTGTGGTTGATGTGGCTGCAGGTGCGGTTGATGTTTCAGGAGCATCAGTAGGAGTCCTAGTGGGAGCTTTGAATAATGGTGTAGCGGTAACTACTTTTTTGGTGTAGGCGATAATGTTTGCTCTGGCAGTGGATGATAAGGTATAAGTCCACCATCCTAAAAGTTGTCCTTTAAAACCAGACGTAATAGAATTAACTGCATCACTGTGGGTCATGTTTTGTTTATTGATATAAATATATCATATGGTATACATTTGTCTAATGATAGTCATAATTTGATATTCTGACAAGTCATCAATATTAAATTGATAGCAAGCATTTTAGTATAAACTCTATAAGCACAGATTCTTCGTATTAAAGATCTCGAGGCATAGGTCTAGGATAATAAGGTTTTGTGTCATTGTTGTATCTGTTGTAAACATGACTATCTACTTTGGAAATTGTTAATTTCTGAACCATGTTTTCTAAGTCTATGATTTCTATGTCAGCTTGTGAGGCTGGTGAGATGTAGCCATCAAGGGTTTGGACTTCTAGTTTGAGAATTTTGTCTAATCTTTCTTGTAGCATTTATTCAAGTTTTGAATCAGTGGTAAAACTGTCAAAACATTTTTCTATTCCCATGGTGTCTGGGAACAGGATTGTTCCTGGTTCATACTCAACAATTTTTGATTTCATCTTATAGTCCCTTGGTAAAGATCTCTAGGGATTAAAGGTATTGTTTGGATGATAGGGGTTTGAGATTGGTTGTTTTCTGTTCTGTTTAATTGTTCTCCAATAGTAATAAGATATTCATTGGTGTAATTGTTTTGTTTCATAATAACACTGATTTGATGTGCGGAGGCAACAACATCAGATGGATATATCTGTTACCATTGTCTTAATAACAAAGATCTGAAAATATTCTATCTAATCCATTTTAATAACTACAAAAAGAAAGTTTAAGGGTTCGATCGGTAGAACCACCAACATCAGTTAAAGGATGGATATAAATTACATTAAATAAAAATAAAAATAAAATTATGCAATCCTTGTAATTGTTGCACTCTTATTTTATTTGGGTAACCACCACCTTGCAATCCTTGTAATTGGCAATCCTTGTAATTGTTTCTACCGGTACTTATTTGATTATCACCGGTAAAAATCTAAAAACTACCGGTAAAAATTGTCGATTCCGTACGAAAAATCATACAGTTGAAAATTTTCGCAATAAATAATAACTATGTTTCTACCAACTTAGTTGCTACTGAAGCAATATATTGGTATAGTTACAGAAGTTTCGTTGACCGAACTCTAGGAATCAGAATATAAGTTTTCAAATGGTCATATTTACCCATTGATCACAACTACAAGTTCTTGTTCCAGGCCATGGAATCGATTACTTTCTATTTCAAGCCTTCCAATCCCTTCTTCAACATTTTGAGCAGCAGTTGGTACTTCTGAGTTTTCTTGATTTTGAGTGAGACAGATTATGAAAATAGTAGGAATAGACAGTAAGGATCGACGAACCCAGTTAAACAAGTGTTCGAATAGACTCCACAGAATCCCATACCGGGGAGATATTACGATGAGAAACAAATACACAACCCAGAAAGCTGAAGGAGGAAGAATGATTGAAGCTAAAATGGCCATAGCCAACACAATAGAGAAATTCCCAGAATTACTGATCAAGCGGATCGGCTTGGCAGTGAGAGGGAGTCTGATATTTGTGAAGAGGAAGAAGAGTAATAAAATAATGACAAGTATCAAGAATGGCAACTTCAAAATTGGATATTGAAAAATCTCCTGCGCATCATTTTGATCCCAATTATTATAATAAGACCTGCCATGATTTTGGTCTGTTAATATAAGAAACAAGAAAAGATTAACAAGTGGAGGAAACAAGTATCTCAAATCAATGAAGAAATTCATGATGATGCTTCTTATATGTTAATTATGACAAATTGACAACTCTATGATTTTCTGCTGCAGGGGAGGAGATATATATGGGGATTGAGTAGCCTGAGAAAACAATGCGTGGAAAATTGAGACAAATTTTTGATCGGTGGAAATCTATTGAGTTCACACACTACATTAAGATAACTTTTGATCAAATAATATTAGAGTTCTTAAATACTATTGTTGGTCCATATTCTATCGGCTTAAACTTTTTTAGGTCAATTTCCAATCCGATATCAGAGCCTTGATTGTTTCAAGAGTTCTAGATTCGAATCCCCACACGTGATTGAATTTGATAGTTGTTTATATTTAAAAGTTAGTGATCAAAGGTACGTTAGAGTGCTTAAATACTATTGTTTAATTATTTCCTAGTTTTCACCGTAACTTTTTGCACTTTTAATGGTTACTAAATAGGTTTAATATTAAAAACATCCCCTCACCTTTGAATTATTATTGGATGTCTAGATAAAAATGCTTTTATTTCAGAAACACCCCTTATGGACCAACAAATAATGCTTTATTTGGTAAGATTCAGAGGGTATAATGTTCAATTAATATAATTGAAGCTTAAATACTGACATTATAGACTTTTTAACATCAAAAATCGATCAATTAAATCATTGTTTGTTAGTTCACAAGGAATGTTTCTGAAATAAAAGTATTTTTAACAAGACATCCAATAATAGTTAAAAGGTGAGGGGAGGTCATTAATATTAACCCTACTAAATACTAACAAATAATTCATAAGTCCAAGGATCCTAGTTTTTAACTTAACTTTTTGCACTTTTAATGGTTACTAAATACTTACAAATAATTCGTAAGTCCAAGGGTGAACCTTCGTGGCGGCTACACGGGGCTGTAACGCTGTCTGTCTTTAGAAAAAAAAAAAAAAATTACAAGTTTTTAATAGTATATTAAATTTATACAAACCCAAGTGCAACTGTGCAAGTCTTGACTTTTACACGTCCCTTTGATTTTTATTAACAGATCCCACCACATCACCGCTCTTCTCTATCAGATATTCATACTTCGTTTTTTTTTTTCTTCTTCTCTCTAATATTTTTCTTAATTCTTCAATCTGACTCTATTCCACCTTGAAATTTTTTTTAACAATCTCGGGACAACATTCGCAAGAATTCTTTGATTGTATTTATATGTTTCTTTCTTTCTTAATTTTATTTATTTTGTTGAAATATATATTTAGAGGGGTTAAATTTATTATATTTCATGACTCGTTTTGTATTAACGTTTTATTAATAAAATTCATCTTCATACTAAGGTTGTTTAAAAAAATTTATAACTAGCATTTGGTCCAGCCCACAGGATAGAAAATCCTGGATTCACCCATGTTCATAACACTATCTACTTATCATTCTTGCTTAAGGAAAATTTCCACAAACATTTAATAAAGTCATCTTATCATCATTAGCGGTCGAAGTTGGAGGAGCTCTGCAATAAACTGTTCGTTAACAATACAACTGGTAAAGAAATAAAAGAAACAAGTTTTTTCTGAGTCTATAAGCACAAGCTTGAAGATTTGAGTACAAAAAGACACAACCTCCATTAAAACCATATTAAGCCAATTAAGGTTTCATTCACCTAAAATTCCAAATCAACGCCAGTTAAGGTTGCATTAAACCAAAACTTGGATTCATGGTTTTCATCTTTCTCATGTCCCCTGTTTGGAAGTGGGAATGGACTACGCCTGCCTCCATCCATGCTCTACTGGTGTAAAAGTCTTATTAATTTCAACATGTTTTTGATGGGCTATTGAAGTTTAGTTTCTTGGTACTCTCTAGTCTCTCCACTGGTTTTGTGTGCTGAAACGGTATTGGATGTTTATATTCTGTGGATTATGGAGTTTTGAAGCGGAGGAGAAGGGAGAAAAGCAAGCAGAACAAGAACAGAGATTGATTAATTTTTTTAGGGGGCAGTTTTCAACTTGAAAGGGGTGTTTACATTAGTAGTTTCATTTTAAAATTAATTTTATGATTCGGTGTACTTGTATTGTGGGTGGTGATAGCTGCGCCCACAGGAATATTACGTCAAAGTGTTCCAGTCGCCAAATTCAGCAGAAAAAAAATATTATGCACATTGATTTGCTTGTTAAGGATGATGAAATTGATGTTCACGAAGCTTCTCTGTGGTGGTGGGAGTTGTATTCCTATCTAAATTTTGTTGGATAAACCTCTTACACGCACAACGATGACTTTTCTAAACTTTGAATTAACTACTTTGCCTGGCATTTTCTTATGGTAATAAACAACGAGTAGCTTAAGTTTCATTTCGGAATTCTAACAGCTCTGCAGTCAGTTCTTAATGCAAACAAGGCACAGTCAAGGGGTCGCCGGTGCCCGGCGGTGTCGGCGAGGACCCTCCAACTCCAACGCGCAAATTAGATTTAGACCTCTTATGTGAATTTGTGGTTTCCACAAAACAAACACCCAATTCTTCTAGTGTAGTGCAAACAACAATATGTTGTGGGAATGTGATTATTTGGAGTTCAACTACTTGGAGCTAAAATTTCTGATGTTAGTGGAAGTTTTTATTTTATTTAGTTTTACTAATTGCTTCATAAGTTCTGTATTTAGAGAAAATTAGTATAAAACTGCTTATTTCAGCCTATCTAATCTATCCTGTATTTGCATTTTGAAGCCCATCAAATGAGAAATCTGGCATAACGGTATCAGATCAGGAAATCTTTTTCTTACTATTGCTCATGATCTAAACAAATAACACGGTCAAGTAATTTCTGTATGTTTATTATTGATTGCCCCTAGGGGTGTAGCTCAGCTTATATATAGACAAGCATAGAGTTTGGACAAATAACTCTTAAATCAATCGTAAAAAAAAAAATAAAAAATACTAGTCTAGACAGACAAGATAGGTGGATAGATAAACAGTGTCATCTGTTCATTATTGATTGATTGTTCATGATCGTACAAAGATAAGCAAATTTATTACTGCTCACTATGCACTTGCAAATTATTTGTTAATTTTGTTTAAAAAGAATCGATGTTAACAGCAACCTAGCCAAACTCCTGTTGTAAGGGTTTAGCTACTATATATATATATATACTGTTTTGTTAATTGATAGTTATTTGAAAGAGGGTTATTTTATTTTAATTTTAATTTTTTTTACTTTTTAAATCCTTAATTTATATATACTCTAGAATTGGAATCTAAATGTTGAAAATTGACCCAACAACCATACAATCCTTCCTATTTAATATCTATAGACTACAAGCATCACGTTTTGTATTACTATATCTAATCGACGGGTTTGCTAAGTTATTACTGAACAGTAACGTGAGAAATAGTCGATTTATTATTTTTTTAAACCTTTAGATTGAAATCTAAAGACTGGAAATTAACCCAGTAATATTTCTGCAATTTAGCCATACCAAATTAAAACAAGGATCTTCTTTTCACAACATTTAATAGTTTGTAACCACATGACATCGGAATTTACCCATATACCCTTCACTTACAAAACTGATTCCCTTTTCATACAAAAAGGACTGCAACGGTTTTAATAAATAAAAATAAAATAAAAACGAAATCGGCACATTCCACACGCAGAGGAGAGAGAGAAGTCGACGAGGGAGGACGGTGAGACGATGCCAGCGAAGTCAGAGGAGTACGACCGGAGTATTGAAGAAGGAGGATGGCAAGAAAATCGAAGCAGCTTGAAGAAGAAGTTGTAGAGAGAGAAAGGTGTGTTTTCTCTCGATTTTTTTAAATTTTTTTTGAAGATGTGTTGTTAATTAATGTTTATAGTTTATGGATTGTATGATTGTTTGTGATTTGATTGCGTTTTGGGTATTGATTTTTTATTTAGAAATTTTTCGGACCATTTAGTTTGAAATTCTAACATTTCTGAAAATTTCTTAAACCCTAGAAAACGTGAATTATTTCTCATCAAAACACGATAAACCGATAAAAATCATAAAATTCGTGCAAAACAATGGAATAATGAAAATAAAAAACGTGAATAATGAATAATAAATGTGAGAAATTGATGAAGGAACCTGAGAATTGCTTTCAGATCGTGACAAATCCAAACCCATCATGACACGAAAAAAAAAAAAACATGAATAATCATATAAAAAAACGTGAAAAACATATGAAAAATTTGTAGAAAAGGTGAATAACTTTTTGGAAATGTGAAAAAATGTAATTAAAGTTGAAATTAACATAAAGAACGTGATAAATAATTAATATTTATAATAATAAAAACGTGACAAAACTAATGTGAAAAATAAGTGAAATACATGAAAAAAAAAAATTTGGCTAATCAAAGTTTTAAATCCTAATTTTATTTTTATTTTAATGTTTCTAATTACTGTATCTAAAATTTATTTGACTCAATTGAAAAATATCGAAGCATTTTCTGCTCACCCCAAAATGACTTCAATGGTAGACGTAATAAACTCTGAGCTGCTTGCATCTATGGTGGAAGGACAGCCAAAATTGACTGTTTTTACAGCTTTGCTTCGATGGCTTTTGGAATCGAAGAGTAGACGAGCTATCATGTGAAGTCCACACCCTGAGAAAATCACAACATTCCTGTTTTCACTTTGTACAAGCCGCTCCACAACACATAAAACCATTCTGGCAATTCCATTTTCACTTTCTCTGCAGTTTGGTCAGTGCCTTTGGATTGTTGGCTTTTATTTTGTTAAATTCTTATTATCATCTGAAACAAAATTTTCTATTAGATTACAAATTACTGTCATTTGTATGGCGATAGATGAAGTTCTTTTACCTGTTCATTTTCTCATTTTTTCCACCATTTTTGTATGGTTTTTGAATATATATCATTGTTTAAAACTTAAAATCAAATTCTATACTTCATCAACTTTTTTTTTTTTTTTTTTTTGGTGTTTGTGATAAAAATAATGGATGAATATCTTGTTTGTTGTTCAGTTGTTGTCCAGTTGTTGTCTTGGAAAATCCAAATATCAGTTCAACATTTTGAATGATTTTGCAGCATTATATTTACCATGTACTGGTTGATGTTATGATGGTGTATCTCAATGACTCTAATGTTGACAAGAAGGATATTAGTGCATCCGGGCTTTATCAAGAACTACTCTTCGGTATTCCTTGTGACTTCAGCGATTCAGGAGTCTGTTTTTGTTAACAACAGTTTTGGAAGGTTTCGAATATCAGACGCATTCTGTAAACAATTTCCGTTTTTGAATTCCCAGAGCTTCTGTACAGGTAGTGTCTGGCAAGAAAAGTTATGTTGGGAAGGTTCCTCTCAAGGAGATTTGTTGAGAAAGCTTGAATTGGAATTGAAAAAACATCAATTGGATGAAGCATGGGGAACTTTCAATGATTTAAAAAGATTGTATGCTTTTCCTGAGCATTCTGTATTGAGTAGGTTTATTACTGAATTGTCTTACTCATCAGAGCCTCACTGGCTAAAGAAAGCATGTGATTTGGTTTTTGTAATCTTGAAAGAAAAATCAGATTTACTTAAGCCTGACATCCTAACTAAGTTATCTCTTTCTTTAGCAAGAGCTCAGATGCCCGTTCCTGCTTCAAAAATGCTTAGACTAATGCTCGAGAAAGGGAATCTACCCCCCATGAATATTTTGTGGCCGGTTGTTCTGCATATGGTGAAGACAGAAATCGGGACATGTCTTGCATCTAATGTTTTGATTCAGATATGCTATCAGTTCCTATATTTAAGGGAAGAAAGAAGTGATAGTGCGAAGCTGATGAAGCCTGATACAACAATCTTTAACCTCGTGCTTGATGCTTGTGTGAGATTTAGATCTTCTTTCAAAGGCCAAGAGATTATGGAACTGATGTCACAAACTGGGGTCATTGCCGATGCACACTCAATCACTATTATTGCCAAGATACATGAAATGAATGGTCAGAGAGATGAGCTAAAAAGATTTAAAGATTACATTGATCAAGTATCATTACCATTTGTTCATCATTACCGACAGTATTATGATTGTTTGTTGAGCTCACATTTTAAGTTTGATGACTTTGAGGCAGCTGCTGAGCTTGTGATAACTATGAATAAATATCGAGATTCTTTTCCTGATAAAAAACTTAGAAGAGACTCTCAAAAGCCAAGTCTTGTTCCAATAGGATCTCCCAACATCAGGACTGGATTAAAGATACAGATTATGCCTGAGCTGCTGGAGAAGGATTCTGTCCTTAAAATAGAAGGTAAAGAAGAGTTCATTCTTTTCAGGAATGGGAAACTTCTTATTAGTAGCAAGGCTCTAGCCAAGTTCATTACCGGATACAAGAGACATGGGAAAATCAGTGAACTTTCAAAGCTCCTACTTTGCATTCGAAAGGAGAATTGTTCGCTTGGGGAAACCATATTGTGTTCAGATGTGATTGATGCTTGCATTCACTTAGGTTGGCTTGAAACTGCTCATGACATCTTGGATGACATGGAATCCGCCGGGGATCCAATGGGTTCTACCACGTATATGTCACTTATCGTAGCTTATTACAAAGCAAAGATGTTTAAAGAGGCAGAGGTATTAGTGAGGCAAATGCGGAAGCCTGGTTTGGACATAAATATATCTGAAGAGATGGTTGTCTCTGCATGTCTATCAGAAGTAGCAGGTAGAAGTGGTAAATCAGATCTAGCTGAGGCCTTAATTCGAGAAATGAAAGCGAAGGAGAAGGCAAGTCCTTCTATGATCTATGAGCTAAATTCTTCTATTTACTATTTCTGTAAGAGCAAAATGATCGGGGATGCTTTGACGATATACCGAAGAATGCTTGAGATGAAAATGCAACCCACTGTGCAAACTTTTGGTTATTTGGCATATGGGTACTCTTCTTTGGAAATGTATCGTGATATTACAATCTTGTGGGGAGACATTAAGAGGAACACAGAAGCTGGGATTTTACTGTTGAGCAGGGATCTGTATGAGTTTATACTATTGAACTTTCTTCGAGGTGGTTACTTTGAGAGAGTGATGGAAGTCATTGGTTACATGAAAGAGAATAGTATGTACACAGACAAGTGGATGTATAAAAGTGAATTTTTAAAGCATCATAAGAATCTTTACAGGAGCTTAAAGGCATCAAATGTTAGAACTGAGGCTCAAAGCAAAAGGATTGAGTATGTTTGGGCATTTAGGAAATGGGCTGGAATTTATTGAAGAGTCAGAAGTTCTGAAGTACATAGTGTATTTTTAAAAGCAAAGCTTCTTAATGAAGCAGCCTTTTCAGGTGACAGACTTTAATTGTTGCAACAATTTTTATTAGCCAGAGATGTATGTGAACTGGAATTAACAGTGATACGGTAAGGAAAATTCCAAGTTTATAACAGTGATACAGAGAAGGATACTATAGATAGCATTCATGATGAGGTTATTTCTATCTGTCTATGGCATTGGTACATAGGGATTTCTGCCAAATGTTGGGCAAATGGTTTTCTCGTCTCATGTTGAGGCTGATATTCAAGTATTTTCTTGAAAATTTCAGGTTGCAGAGTAGAGATTATCAAGGTGGGTTTATGGCCCAATCTTCTAACTTTTTTTTTTTTTTTCCTTTGTGCCTTCTCTCCTGTTAGATTCTTTGATCATGCCTTGAATCCTATTCTGCTCACTCTCTAATGGCAATTAATGACTTTCTTATAGGAAGCTGATGAAGAAGAGTTTGAAGGGAAGGAAGGTGATGAAGAGGTAAATAAAGGCTTTCTTTTTGTTCTCTATAAGATAATTCAATAAATTGTTTTCTTTTTGGGTTAATATATTGATATAATTACTATATGTTGTTTTGCGGATCTTAAACATAACTGTTTCCAGTCCTAAACTACCTTTTGTGTTCTCTAGTAGTCTAGTTTATCCAAATCATACTGTAATGGATGGTGTAAAGCCGTCAAATACATAAATGGAAAATGAAGTTTGGGATGTGAATGTGTTTGGCACAGTTCAAAGATGGAGATTCATTTTTGCTTTTAGTTAGACTCATAGGCTCATTGGACACTGCTGAGTGCTGACATATTCGTTAATAGTATGATATAACCGGCGTAAAGCACCCTACGAACTTTTACCACCATGGTTTTACTGTCTGGTAGCTGGTAGGAGGCCCCAATATACAGACTGGTAAACAGAAAAGAAAGGTCAAGGGATTTCTAGGTCTGAAAAAAATGATGTCAACAATCAAGCAACAATCAAGCAAATCAATCTATAGTCAACTACATGAATTAAACAAATCAATCTATAGTTAACTATATAATCTTAATCATGATTGAGAATATCCTATAATTAAGAGGAGAATAAAGACAATCATTGACTAATGATATTGCTCAATTAAAACCTATAATTCTTACCCAATTCAATTCCATAATTCTAATGTTAACCACTTAACCACAGCTCCCAAATGAAACTTTATATGAAATCAGATATGAGAGTTTCCGTACATTTTCTTAGTTAATATTTAACGCTAAACATTACATGTTAAGTTGGGCATAAGTTAACAACTTAACACAACACTATATACATGTATCTTTACGGTTTACAGGAGAATTCCTGAAATTTTCTAGCCCGAACGATCCGATGAGTCCCATCGCTTGGAGATAAGCAGTTTTTTTTAATATTAATAGTTATTTTCAATTCTGAAAATGCATGTGTTGCATCCGGTCCTCGTGTAACCCATGTTTCACGTGAATCTCACAACATGAGTGGGTCTATTTTAAACTCATTTATGAGTTTGTTAGTTTTAAAAATGAGTGGCGATATTTATACCCCTCAAAAACTGTATGTACACTCCAAATTTATAAATTTTTTATTAATATTTTAAACAAAAGATATTGAAAAACAATTGACTAACTAAACTAAATTTAGAGAGGAATAAAATAAAAAATATTTTGTTTTTTGGAATAAAAAAAATTAATAATAAAAAAATAAAAACCAAGATCTTATACTTGCCTTCTCTTAATCTTGAATGAAAGGAAAAAGAAAGTAGCTGCCTCTTGCCTTCCACCATTGCAGATTGAAAGAGACTGAGAACGCTACAGCCTTCTCTCTTTTTCAAGAGAGGAGAAAGCCACTGCCTCCTCCCAATCTGGGTGTGGCTTCTCTTAATTTTTGTTTTTTTTTTTTCATTTTAATTATTTATGATTTGTTTACTTATATTGTAATATAATTTATAAAAAAAAAAAAAAAAAATAGAAGGAAGGACATATTTGGTAATGTATGGGGTGTGCTTACAAGATATAAGATTTTAAAAAATTTAATGGAGTTTTTATACAAAAAGGGGTGTATATACATTTTTTCATGAGTTTAAATATCATAACTCTTTAAAAAATTATATGTTTGATGGGCCAATTTTGAACTTATTTATAGGTTTGTTAGTTTAAAATCATACATGAGTAATGTTTAAAATCCTTTTTTTTTTTTTTTTTTTTTTTTTCACAATTTGAGGGTCTTTAAAGATCGGAGGCCCTAGGTGGCTGCCTCACTGGGCTCCCCCTAGGGCCTGTCTGGCGGATATTACCATATATAAATATGATAAACATACCTATATTTATAAGTACACTTATGTTTAAATTTTAAAATTAAATTATTATAACACCAATATTAATACCAATAGTATTCTTATTTAAATGAATGTATTCATTTTAATACAATTTATTTATAAACCCTATTAAGCTATTAACATACTCAATTTAACAAAAGATAAATTCTTAAGTTCTTCGAACTCGAAAACATAGTACAGTCGTAGTAAATTCCTTACCATCAACAACTGCATCAGATATCTTCTCAACATTTACAAATCTCAAGTATCGTCCATGTTGATAATAATCAAGTTGTTGATATCTATTACAAAGATACACAACAATATGTACTGCTATCTTTAAAATAAATAAATAAATAAAATAAAATAAACATTATTGATCAAAGTCCTCTGAAATTTTTTTTTCCATTACTTTGTTATTGAGAGATTTTGATACTTTAAATAAAATTAGGGTTTAATTAGGTTTATTTTTTAAAAAATAATAATAAAGAGATATGAGTGTAATTAATGGGTGTATATAGTAATTTGTTTATTTTTAATTAAACTAATTTATTTTTATTGGTAAATTTCTATTGGGATATTTTTATAATTAAATTTTTTTATTAAAATATGGGTGTGCTTGTTATATTTATTAGTGACAATATGGGCACCATTTATATATATCTATATATATATATATATATATATATATATCCACATAGGAGACTTCTCATTTACAAACCCTATATATAAATCTGATATCCAAACCATCCATATTATGATGAAATTTAATGAGATTTTTTGCATGAATGATAAGAAAAATGATATATTTTTATGTAAAAAATTTTGAATTCATCAACTATTTTTTCTAAAATTTTTATGTAAAACAAATTTAAAAACCGGGAAAATATAGGAAAGTTCTAGAAAAAATAGTTCCTAAATGAGAAAATTTTTGAAAGTTTTCTCATAAGTATATTTCATATTTTTTATCATCCATGCAAAAGATATCATTAAAATTAGTTAAATTTCATTATAATGTGGATTGTTTGGACATAAGATTCATTAAATTAATTCTCATTATTGCTAAACGTATCCCGGTTTTATCCTATGTGATTTTGGGTGAGATTTGAAATTGTTACGGGTACATAAGTTGTGATTTCGGATGTTTTATTTAACAAGTAAGAAGAGAGAAATTAGACTTGGAATAACATTAGTTCTCCCAAATCCATTTGAAAATGTATATATAATATATTGGCACATTCAAATTTAACTATTGCAGCAGAGAAGAGAAGAACGAAGATGAAGCTGAAGCTGTTGGTAGATTTGAGGTATGCCTTCCCATTGTAGTGAATGATAATGTAAGTTTTCTTTTATTTATTTTTATTTATTTTTTTTATTATTTTTTTTTTAATTTTATGTAGCATGATATATCTATGGGTACCATTAATCACTTAACCATTGCTCTCGTTGTAGACTCTCCTATTTTAATATACTCGTTAGTAGCATCCCCTGATAAACCATATGCCAATATCCGAAATACTGCTGTATTTTTTGAAGAGCGGACAAACCCAGCCTATCCACACTATCTCTTTGTTGCACAAAGTAGTTGTTACGAGCTTCCACTTTTTCAACAATACAAAGGAATAAACTTCTACCCATTCGAAAGCATCGACAGAACATTTGATCGTTATACCTTGGGTCCTCGGTAAAATAGTCATAGAACAAACGACGATCAGCACTTTCCCGGTCTCGATTAATCACTATATGACCAGGAATTGAGCCTCCGCGGGTCACTGAGTTGTTTTGTTGATTGAGATACTGAGTGATGGCCCATTAGATGCTATCATGTTGGGCAATTATCACTTCTTGTTTTGCATCAATCGCTTCAAGATCTGCAATAAGTTGCGTTTCCTCATCGTCGGAAGATGAAGATGAGAAATTAGATGGACCTCAAATAGTGAAATTCATTTTTGCTTGGAGTTGAATTAAATGAATTTTAACAGACTTTGGTGTAGGCCATTTATCATTGTGGAATATATATTTACTATTCTAGATAAGAAATCTAAGCATGGCTAATTGCCAACCACTGGATGGATTGGATCACCATTTGAACCGTAGGTCACCTCTCAATTATAATATCTTATCTTTTCGATGTTGACCGATTGGCAAGTTTTGACCTAGGTCGTGTATTTATCAAAACATGGTTGAAAGAATCCCTAATTCGATTGAAAAACATAAACAACAACAGATATAAACAAGTTCAAAATTAAGATTAAAAAGAGTTGATTACACAAAGTTGACCAATGAATCGTCTAATTCACATGCTCAATTGCATATTCAAACATTTAACCCGAACGAGTAGCTCAATTTGAAAGAATCTCCAATTCTCTCGAAGAACATAAGCAGTGACAGACATAAACAAGTTCAAAATTAAGATTAACAAGAGTTGATTACACAAAATTAACTAATGGATTGTCTAATTCACATGCTCAATTGCATATTCAACCACTTAACTCGATCGAGTAGGTCAATCTCATATAAATCCCCAATTCGATCGAGCAAGATAAGCAGTAAATCATAATATTCAAAATATAATTTTCAATTTAAAATAGTGATTGCAATACACATGCTTCTAAAAGGGCAAGTGGATGACAGCTGTATCCAACTGGTTACAGCTCAGAACATGGCTGACAATAGCTGCAAGCCCAGTGGAAAAAATAGATACAGACAAAAACACTTTAATTCAAAAAATCCAACACGTGAACCAAATTCATTGAACCTAAACATCCAATACACATTGTGGGGCCCACTCACTCACTGGCAAACCATTGGATGGGTTTCCAGAGCATCTGAATTGTAGGCCACATCTCTGTAATAATATCTCAACTTTTTTAGATATCTGATCTTCACTTTTTCCAAAATATGAAGATAAGATATCTAAACTATTAAATGCCAACCATGGGATGAATTACATCATCATATGAACCGTATGATTAAATCTCAAAAATAATATCTAGACTTCTCCAGAATTCTTATCTTCACCTTTCCCAAAATTTGAAGATAAGAAATCTGATTTCAAATGCCAACCAATGGATGGATTTCCTCACCATTTGAACCGTATAATTAAATATGAAAAGAATACCTCATAGTTTCTATAAATATTAACCCATACTAAATTAAACCTATCCCTTCAAATCTCTTATCCCTTCGAATCACTTATCTCTTTAAATCACTTTTCCTGTCAAATCAATTTTTTTTTCAAAAAATGTGTTCAAAAAGATGTTCTTCATACACACATGCAAAAGACACACTTCTTTGTCACGTATATCCTTGCGTTTCGCAAAACCCGATCATAGGTATTTACCAATCGAAGGATATGTTCTAGTCTGGAGTTGAGAGTGATTACAACAATAACAAACCATAATTTATCACTGAACTTCGTGGCAAGAGAAGTTTGCAGTGTCGAATGCAGACTATCCTTACTGCAATTGGAAAATTGCGGGGATGCCTACGACATATCGAAAGTCTTAATACTAGTGGTGCCTCCGAAGTTGATATTGTGAATATTTGTTAAATTAAAGTTGTAGAAAAATTATATTTAATATTTAATTTTAACAATATATATTTGTATCACTTTGCAGATAAACCGGACAAAAATCTTATTAGCACAAGATAACAAATACAAAAATGGATTCAAGTTTGACCATGTGTGGCTCATCCTTAAAGATATGCAAAAATTTGTAGATAACGATACTGCAACATCAGCATTTTGAAGGCAAAGTGATCATTTTGTATCATCACAAGAAGACTCTCCAACTCCAGAGTCTCCCACAACAGCATCTCCTAGACTATCTTCATTTTCTCTGAATATAACTTGTGATGGTGTTAAGAATAGTTCATCTCAACGGTCTGTTGGGGTGAAGAAAGCAAACTTGAAAAGAAGGGTTGAGGAAGAAAATTCAACAATTGTTGACACTTTGAAGGAAGAAGAACAACAACTCATGGAAGTTTATATAAAAAAATTATAATAATAATAATAATCAAGATAGGCAAAGAACTAATGATATTATAGAAAAAATTGGAGCTGCGGGAAACCAAAATTGTAATGATGGATTTGAATATCATAACTAATCCAATAAAGCCACAAATTTGTGAATCAACAACAATTAAAAATTATGGTAAAACATGCTCGGCAACAAGGCCATGGATCATAAAATACATTTGGGTCTTTGGGTGATTTTTTCAATAATCTTGGAGGATCTGGAAATAATCTTCTAGACTACTAAATTGTTGTTGTAATTTATGTTTTATTTTTCCTTAATTTTAGTGTATTCCAATCGGTGGTAATTTATTTTATCACTATGAAGTTTGTATTTCATTTTTAATGTTTTTATTAATTATTGTATTTTGCTTTAACTTTTGTTGTTTTGAATTAAGTGATTTATTTATAAATAAAAAAAAAATTGCATTAATTTTTTTTTAATTATACACTTCATTTTAGTTTATTATAAATGTTAATATCAATAATAATTAAATCAAAACAAAATCATTAAATAATAAAAAGGACCAAATTGAAATAAATTTAATTGATTAAGGGTAAAACTGTGATTAAACAAAATCTTTAAATAAAGGATATAATCAGAATAGATTTTAATAATTAGGGTTAAACTGTGATTTTATAAAAGTTGAGGGATGGAAAAAAATGGGACTCTTTTTTGCGCAAAATGAACAGTGTCACGCAACATATTGCGCAACATTATTCATCAGCACATAGATGCCGCATAAAATGGAGCTGGGTTGGAGAGGACTTCTGCTGTAAATTGGAGATGGCGCAAGGTTTTGCGCAAGGTTGGAGATGGTCTTAGTCCCTACCCTATTCCGAGTAATTTTATATATATTTTTTTTCCCATTAATTGGGTTTTTTAGGTTATCATTGGATTTTGAGGTTTACCCCTAGGGTTTTACTCACTGTGTAGATGACACTGGAACTCCTACTACTAGTCTTAAGTCTTAACTTTTAGACCCCGTTTGGTGCATGGGTGCATGGGTGCATAGCATAGGATTGGAAAATATTGGATTAATTTTAATTTTATACTGTGTTTGGTGCAGTTTAAGATATGATTAAAAATAAAGTAATCATTTGTTTTGTGTAGCACGGAATATGATTAAAAATAGAATTATCCTAATGTTTAGTATTGTGGTGGGATACAAATATTACAATATCATGTTTATTAGAACTCTGGAATGAACGATAACTATTTTCTTTAAAAATTAATTTGTCTTTTAAATAAAAATATTTAAATTTATTTGAATAACCTGAAATAAATTTAAATAACTTTAGAATAAATCAATTTAATCCCACATAAAATCATTTTATGTAACTTCTTAGCGAGTTTTTTTAGTTTATAATTACACAATGTATACCATTTCACAACAATAATTGGAAAAGCTGTAATCTTGCATATTTTTACCATTCTGATCACATTACAAAGATGCTCCGAATCATAAGCTATAAACATTGTGACAAGGTTTCTCTATCCAATAGCCTAAAAAACTATATTAAACTGTAAAATATTTTCAATTTGTCTTGTTATCAGTGAAGCAAATAACTAAGAGAGAAAACCAAAACTAACCACTTGAAACATTAAACTTTTGTTAATAACCACTTTTAAAATTTTAATTGTTAATAACCACTTTTTTTAAAAAAATTTAGCGTATGTCCATAAATTACCAGATTACCCTTGAAAATAGTTTTTTTTTTTTTTAAACCTCGAAACAAACTTGAAATCATGCCTAAATTGAAAAATCCAACTTGAAATCATGCCTAAATTGAAATATCCAAACTTGAAATTATGCCTAAATTGAAATGTCCAAACTTGAAATTTAGATTTTTTTACTCTTCTTCTCTTCCTCAATTGAATTTAGGTTTAGGTTTTTTTTTTGAACCAATCAATCGAACCAGTTGTAGACCACATCGCCGGACGTCGAACGCCGACTGGTCGTCGCACGAAGCCGCCGGACCTCTCCATCCCATCGCACGAACCAACAACGGCGCACGAACCCATCCTTGGGTGTCGCACGAACTAGCGGCACTGTGCTTGATGAACCACGGCGCCGTTGGTTCGTGAAGGTCGCACGTCGACGTCCGGCGCAGCCCGGACAATTCGGCAACCACTCTGGCGACCGGCGATAGGTGGAGAGGAGAAAAGAGAGAGATGATCAGGAGAGAGATATCAGAGGAGAGAGAAAGAAAAGAGAGAAAGAAGAGAGAGTGTGTGTTTTGGGGATGGTTTTTATATGAAGGCTTTCTAGTAATTTCTCAAAAATATGGTTATTAACAATTAAAATTTCGTTTGTGGTTAAAAACGGATTTTCCATAATATATGTGGTTATTTTTGACAATTTCCACAATAAATAATTCATATTCAAATGAAAGCACCAAACGATCCAAACGAGCGAACGCAATCGTACTCTCAATCTTTCTTGATCCAAACGAGCCACATCAATTTCTGCTCCTTCAAACATGTATTGCTGCCAAACTCAACAAACTCTTCTTCAGACTTTAACAACACATTAATCTATATCTTGTTATCCAAAATTGATTTTCGATATGCCCTTACAAAATAATTCTGATTCAAACTAATTTCGATTTACAAAATAAACAACAATGAAAATATACTAAGAACCTAGAATCGAGGTCCATGTTTCACATAGTGTCCTTAAGACAAATTCGTCGTCAATACCATATGTGTTGGGCGTTTGTCTTCCAGGATACAACAATTCACAGTGGTTGTGTATTAACACCACCACTATTAGCGAACTCAAATTACAATCTGAACTTATCACAGAAGAACATTAAACCGAGGAACAAGAGTAAGAAGTTGTTATACATAAAATAAACTAATTTTGATGTCTATGAATTTTCGTGTGTATGGAAGAATGAGGGGCACTCAATTTATATATAGCAATTCATTATAGGGAGTATTTAATAGGAAATCAAGAGAATTAGAAATTATTATCATTAACAAGGCAATTTAAAAGTCAAAATGGTTTTGAATTCAAAAATTTAATATTTTAATTAATCCGGAATTAATCAAAATCAATTACCATTAAATTGGTAATTACAATCTTTACAATTCAAAACTTCAATTCTGATAATAACAGAATTAATTTTGACATTAAATGTCATTCATTCTTTGATTTGGAAAAAATTAAACACATAGTAATATCATAATGAGTCACAGGTGCACACACATGTGATTTATACTCATGCTTGTAACCTACATAAGAAATAAACATATATCAAGCATTTATTTTCCCATCAATGTGGGACTCATTATTTTTCCCAATTCAACGGGTGCATTATGAGTATCAATTTCTTATTTACCCATTTACCATTTTTCCAACAATCCCCCACATGAATGAAATTGACCTAGGAGACAAGAATAACCTAACGAATGACGTAATGGTAAGTTCAACGGTTGAAACCTGCATAGGATAGGTAGGCGTTAACCGTTGAACCTTCCCTTGTGAAAATATGCTTAATTTACTTGTTGATCAGTAGATATGATATCCTTAAACTGTTATGCTGTTTTTATAAATGACAATATACCTCACACGGGAATCTTTCATGACCTAATTTGGTTCTCATTATTATGTTCGTTTTGGCCATGAACATCGCATGGTTCTGTGAGTGTTGCTAAAGAATATAGCCCTTCACTATTCTCTTTTAGAAGCGGCTCCACTTCTCACTCACATAGGTGTTTTCTTAATTAAGAGTAACCCGTATTACTCTTCTCAGATTTTCGACGCACGGATTTTCAATGCATAAGAATCATTAAAAGCACAGTTTAACCTTTTCCCTATGGGCATCACTGTTTCATCATAAGAATGGACAGGAGGATAACCCCCACAGTGATCCAACTAAGTCTAACAATTAGGTTGTCCACTTGAACCTAGATCTTGGGATCTCCAATCAGCTAGGTTGGGTTTCTATTGTACGACTTACTATTTCATGGGTTTTAGTCTCATTCTCTTCGATGATATATCAACTAACTCTCTATTTAACCCTTTGGTTAGTAGATCCGCAATGTTATCCTTTGACTTTACATAGTCAATAGAGATAACCTCATTTGAGAGTAGTTGTCTAATGGTATTATATCTTCGACGTATATGTCTAGATTTACCATTATACATATTGCTCTGTGCTTTTGCTATTGCTGATTGACTATCACAATGGAAGCAAATAGCAAGCACAGGCTTTAGCTATATTGGAATATCATCTAAAAATTGGCATAGAGAGACAGACACTCTCATATTTATTCTTGGATAGGTGTAGATTTATATCTACTGGTGTTCTAAACACCCCAAAATCATTTTTGTTGAATTTCTCTAGAATTGTATCAACATAGTGTGACATCAATAGGAAATCAATTCAATTAATTTGAAAATTAATTCTCATTAAAATTGGCAACCTTAAAGTCAAATCGGTTTTATTTTGAATTCAAAATTTAATATTTCTATTAATCCGGAATTAATAGAAATAAATCACCATTAAATTGATAATTACAATTTTGAAGTTCAAAAGATCTGTTTTTGACAATAATCACCATTTTAGACTTACATCCAACATGTCACCATTGTTGGTCGTAGGAGCCTCCTCAATCAAGAATCTCGCAAGATTCAATGAAGTCCGGTAGGACCGTATCTTTTGCTGCCATCTCTTGAAATTCAAACCACTTAATTTCTTCGGTTTCTCCGAATAGTTCATAGGAACCGAAAACATAGTCACAAATGGATTCACCGCTGGGTTAGCCATCTTACCCACAAAAGGGTTCAACATTGGGTCGGTCAATTGACCCACAATCAGGTTGACCACCAGAGTCTCTTGAACCATGCTCAGGTTCACAATTGATTTGGTAGTCATCTTACATAGAAAAACCAAACAAAATATTTTAGAACCACAAATATATAGGGCTATATATACTGATGCAACAATTATAATAACAGTATTATAATCATTATTAATTGTTAACAAAACCACAAATATCTATATATTTCTCAACTGATATATTTCGAATGGTTTGTTATATACTAATATCAACTAGATTAAATTGTTAAATCAGTACAGCTGATATCCACTATCAATAAGTTTGAACTGAGATCAAACTATACACCTGATATCATTATGTTTATAATTTATTACACATTTAAATCACATATACACTGAATAAGCACCCAATCAGTGTCACCAAATTATTATGATTCACAGCATAATTTCCAATGGGATTCGTTTTTGGTATTCACTGTCACTGAAACCAAAAGACAAACTTTAGAATCAGAGTTTGAATTAAAATATATCAAATTTCATTGATATAATATCAAACTTATATATATATATATATATATATTTATAAATAAAACCAGTATGCTAGTATACTTCTCTTTATTTATAATATATGTAACCCTGATATACCAAAATCAGTATGTTAATAACAATATCAGCCACTGATACATCAAATTTAGTGTATCAAACACTGTCTAGCACTTGAAATATAATGTCTATATATACATATATATAAACAAGTGATGCTACTTGTGTAAGGTTATATAACCATACAATCTATTTACCATAGTAAACAAATTAAACCAGATATAGACCGTAACAGGTCATATATCAACACTCTAATATACGGTATGCATCCAACACCGATATAGTATTGTTCACAAACACTGATATCAAACAATACATGCAGTATTCGTTTGAACAGATATACAATCAGAAAATTGATAACATCAAAAACTTTTAATCTGTTTGAGATTAATCAATTATGGTTTCGTATATCACAACTAATATAAAACCATTGTGGTGTTACCCGTATATATATATATTGGAATTCATATAGCCATGTTTTAATAGACACAGTATTATAATCCAATATATATTAACACCAGTATATTTACAAATATATATATCAAACAATAATATATCAAATACTGAATCGTGTATCGAACACACATAAATAAGATACTTCTGTTCTTATAAGATTATATGAAGCAGATATAAAACACAATCTATATCACTGTAATTCGTGTTTACTGATATAATATATCAAATACAATGATATATCTTATATCCAACACTAATATATCAAACAGTGATATACTAATGTTATCAAACAGTGATAACATACACTGAAAATACAACACGATTCGTTGATCCTTCTTCATACTTTCAAGTGCACATAAGACAGAGGGTAAGTGATATTAGAAGACTTTAATAATCAACCAAAACTCAAAATGAAATATAATAACATAAACATCTATTACCAATGGCGTATATATATATAACAGTTCTATCAATTTAAAACTATTATATATAGAGGTTCAAAATTTAAATGTCACAATTTGGGGCGCTTTTTGGGAAACAGGCATCAAGTTACTAATTTAAGTTTAAAAGGCACCATTTTATGTGACCAGACAAAAATACCCCTTTTTTTGTCGCTTTGTCTGTTTTTGAAACGTTGAAAAAAAAGATCAAAGAGAGAAACCCGGACGGCACAACAGTGCTTTAGCGGACCAAAATCTGACGGCGAACCACCGGCGACGGCGCTACAGTACCGATATCGAATAAAACTGAAGGGCGAACAAAAAAGAGACCAGTAAGTTTTTGTTTCTCACACATTTTTGTTCTAGATAAAATTTGTGTATTTAATGTAGATTAGGTTTGATCTGATTTGTTGTTCATTATGTTTGTTTGATGAGATTATGTTAGTGTTTTAGTTTAAGAAAAAAATTTCTTTTGAAGACGATGAAGATTTGGGTTTATGAGTGTTTTTGAATCTTTATCGAGCATTTTTGAAGTGATTTCGAGCTTTTTTGTACTATTACCGTGCCTTTTTTAACTGTTATCGAGTCTTTTTGAAGTGATTTCGAGCCTTTTTATACTGTTACCGTGCCTTTTTTAACTATTATCGAGCCTTTTTGAAGTGATTTCGAGCCTTTTTGTACTGTTGTCATGCCTGTTTTAACTGTTATCGTACTTTTTTGAAGTGATTTTGAGCCTTGTTGAAGTGATTTCGAGCCTTCTTGTACTATTTTCGTGCATTTTTTAACTGTTATTGTGCCTTTTTGTACCTTTTTTACGATGTTTTTGAAACCTTTACTCCGAGCCTTTTTGAACATTATTTCGAGCCTTTTTGAACTGTTATCGAGCCTTTTAGAAGTGTTATCGAGCCTTTTTCGACATTTTATTTCGAGCCTTTTTAAACTGTAATCTAGCCTTTTTAAACTGTTATTCTAGCCTTTTTGTTCGAGCCTTTTCAAACATTACCCGAGTCTTTTAATGAAGTGTTCATGCTTTTTTCACAAACTACCCGAACCTTTTGATACACTACCCGAGCCTTTTACTGATGTGTTCGAGCCTTTTGATATATTACCCGAGCCTTTTCATACATTGTCCGAGCATTTTTGTCCGAGCCTTTTCATGAACTCATATGCTTTTTTTCTGTGTATGCAGATGAGGAATCACCTAAAGGAGTCGCTTAAAACCCTAGTGGGAGAATGGTTCAAGTGAAAAATTATACGACATGACTATTTCGATGACATGGTTGATATCGACAACGCACTTAATAGTGTACTTGAATATCTGAGGATCGAAGATCGACGTCGGTATACTGAGTCGTGTTTTGGTCATTTCCTAAAGATGCATCGTGAGATTCATTTTTCGACTGGGATTGTCCATCAGCTGCTTTTGCGCAAGTTGCATCACGATAGGCCGGAAGATGAGATGAGATTTTTGTTAGGTAAGCATCCAGTTCGGTTCTCGAAGGTTGAGTTCTGTCTAATCACTGGTTTGAAGTTCGGAGTCATTCCCGACACGGCAATGTATGATATGGTAGAGAATGGCATACACGAGTGGTACTTCCAAGGTAGAGACATCGAGTTTGAAGAGTTGAGAGCGGTGTTGCAAATTGGTATTTTTGTGGAGCAGTACGATGCGGTAAAGCTATGCTTATTGTTTATGCTCAACTGGATACTGATAGGGGTAGATGAGCGAGATAAAGTTCCAGTATGACAATGGAGGCTAGTGGAGGACTTGGACGCTTTTGATACGTTCTCGTGGGGCGCACACGTGTATAGGCGGTCTATTTTTTGTTTCAAGCATATGTTGGATGGTCGACGGGAGCGTTTTGAACAACGACAGCAAGAAAGGGGTGCTGACGTACACACAACTGAGACGTACAACATATATGGTCTACTGCACGCACTATTGGTGAGAATTTAAAATTTGAATCCGTATTTTAATTATAATTTTTGTTTATATGACTAATGTATTTACTTCCTATCGTACTTATATATTACACAGATATTTGCTTTTGAGGTTATCCCCGAGCTTGAGAATAAAAAATGTGGGACCCGTAAGGCAATCTCCGACCTACCACCCCCATGTATTCTGAAATGGGAGTTGAGTCAACGACCATGGGGGAGAAAACTGGATGGGATTTTCACTGAAAGGGTAAGTATTGTTGTTGTTAATTTTCATAGTTTTTAGTATGTATACAATTACAATGATCTAACTCCGATTTCAGATGTTTGTGCGGCGTGAATTAGTGCCGACGAGTGTTGAGATGGTTCAACGTTACTACGAAGGCCTAGACCTGGGAGACAATCTGTATGATGCCGATGTTGCTGATATACCTAGCCACGTCCTAGAGCACAAACGACGTAGGAGTGCCGGACCCAGTGATACGGAGGGTGCGTATTCCAGACCCAGTGATAGGGAGGGTCCTTATTTCGGACCTAGTGATAGGGATGGTGCGTATTTTGGACCCAACGATATAAAGGGTTCAGACCAGAAGGGTGGGAGTCGGAGTCCCATGAGGCGTCGGCCCGTACGATTTACTTTGCCCAGACAACCTCGACCTGGGGGTGATTCAGGTCCGGAGGGTCACGGTGAGAGTCCTGAGAGGCATAGGCGAGTACGATTTACTATGCCCAGACAGTCTGGACCTGGAGGTGATTCCCGAGGAGGCATTGGCGGGCATCCACAGGTATATAAAAAATATTATAACCACATTATTTAATTTCAATTAAGTGAATAGTTTAAGTGCTGACAAAGTTTCAAATCGTTTCATGGCTGGAACCGTAAATTCACTGAAGTGATGGATGCTGTCCAATCTCTACGGGTTGATGTGATGGAGGTTGTTCGAAAGAGTGAAGAGAACCGAGATCAGCAGTATCAAGAGTTGTTAGATATGATCCGGGCGCTTCAGGGTCAAGGTCAAGGTCAGGGTCAAGGTCAGACATCGCAGTCTTGTATAGATGGTCCACCATTCGATGACCATCATGGAGACTTTAGTCCAACAGGCAGGACATGTACACATCAGCATGGGACAGACCCACAGACCATATATGAGCAGGCACCTACTACGGAGGCACATACTACGGACACAGTATCTGATCAATAGGGTCATGTTTTGACAAAACGAGCAAAGGTACCCGATGGTATATAGATAGCACTATTGGAGCAGGTACTTCCTTCAGTTTTACCCGATAGCAGTGCTGGTACGGGAGCCCCCCGGTGGATCTGTGCCATCTGTTCTTCCATATGACCTGGCACAGGGTTCATTCTCATAGTGCATACCACCTCCAGTAGATCCCAACGCAGTGCGACCCTTGAAGCGATCCAGGCGCAACTCTCCCACTCATCAGCGCGATACAGAAAGGGAGACCGATACACGGAGGAAGAGATCCTTTTGAGAGCGCAGCCCTTCTCGGGGAGATACAAGGCAGGAGAGATCCTCCTCACAGCGCAGCCCTTCTCACAACAATCTATGGAGGCAGAGATCCTCCTCACTGCGCACACCTCCGGTGGAGTCCAGTTCTGGAGCCTATAGTTCGCCCCAGATTCAGCGTCAACTGCGGGTTCGCAGGCCAAGTTGGCAGCTGATGACCCCATACACTGACCCATGTAGGCCGAAGAAGCCAATGACCAGGCCAGCGTCATCAGTGCATGCATTCAAGCCCTATGATTTGTTAAATCATGACCACGTTGCTGCGTACCAAGCCTACAAGAGGAACACCACGGGGGAATTGTAAGTATAATGGTTCATTACACAATCTTTTAATTAATATTACTTCATCATCTAACTTCTTTAGCAATTATACAGACGTGATATGGATATACATATACCAGTTGGTGTCACTTGGTTCTAACGGTTCCAAACCAACTTTATGGATTTGGAAGATACGGTATGTTCTTTACTTTAACTGTCTGTATAAGTTTTTATCAGTAACGGTAGAATCCTAACAATATAAAATGTTTACATTGTCAGCACATCGATGCGTACTTGTTGATTTTGCAGAAGCGTCAGTAAGCATTCCCCACTGTCTACGCTCAGAGGGTCAACGTACTGGATTCGCAGTTCTATGTAAGTTTTTGTACCGTACAGTTGTCATTTTTGCATTGATGTGTTTAATAGATTTATTACCTAACATTGTGGTTAATTTTCTATATACAGTCATGGTTAGATATTCAGTGGGGGCGGTTATTCGGTAATGGGGTGGCCGCACCCTCTACCTGCACCCCCTAAGAAGTGGTCTATGCTGAAACATAAGCGGTACGATGATGACCTGAAAATATCATATTTTAATTAATTAAAACTAATTATGTGGTAAAGCCTACTAAGATATATGTTACATTATTTGGACACTAAATTTGGATAAAGTAGTATTATTAATAATCTAATGTATCAGTAAAAAAATTGAGTGTTATTAGAATATTGTAAGAATTTTAAAATTAATTAAGCATTTTAATGTTATAAATGTATTATATTATTTAACATCAAATATTAATAAGTAATATAATTGCATTTATAATACAGAAAATTGAAATTTTGAAAAGGATATCTGGATATTAAAAGAATTATAATATTTGAATATATAATACATGTACGTTATGTAATATTATATAATAATTTATTAAAAAGTCATTATATAATTTAATTGAATGTATTAGTAGGGAAATTGAAAATCTTATTAGAATATTATAAGATTGAAAAAAAAAAAAATAGTAAATTGTAGAATATAATGAAAATTTGAAAACATTATGAATACATATATGCGAATAGTGTAATGTATTAAAAATTCATATATATATATATATATATATATTTATATAATCAATCAATTTGGATTAAATGTGAAAAAAATAATTAATGAGATAATTGTAAAAATTTGGGGACAAAATAAAGATGCAAAATGATATTAAAATATAAAATATAAAATTTTTAAAAATTTTGCCAAGATGACCCTTTGATTTTAGAGGATCTGTTGGACAACTATCTTGTTAACCTATTCAGCAACCACTCTTATATTCTACTTAATTTTATTCAACAATTTTAAAGTATATTTAAAAAGATCAATAACAAATTGACATATCATTATAGAAACATGTATTTTACAAGACAACATTTATAATTACTTTTTTATTTAGATATCTATAAAATTTAATTATATACCGCATATAAAGTCATTGACTTCACAATATTCATATATCATAATTTTTTCAAAGATGCCCTGTAGTTATGTTGATCTCCTTGAGACTTGATAACACCTGGCCCTAAGAAAAATGAGTGGTCCAGACTCCAGATTTTAACTATTTTCCTTATTCACATTTGAACTAATATAAACCACGTCAGTCTTGCTTGTACATTTTTTTTTCTTCCTCGTTTTCCATAAATTCCTAATTCTGTATATAGTTAAGGAGTTAATTTTCCGTTATTGGATTTCAATTCAAAATTTAAAAGGAATTAAAACTAAAAGAGAATAACCTTCCTGTAATACAAGTTCCACAAGTTCCGTATAGTAGCTAAAATATAAGACTAAACTGAAACTTTTTCGTTTTATTTTCTGCCTCAAACTTTTTTAATTTCCAGAAAATCTCAAACTCAAATTTAATAATTTTGAAGATACCATTTTTTTTTAGTATAAACCCTCGATGGTCCAGATTTATCAAACAGAATATGCAACTGTTTGTAATCAATGTAAGCTTGAACAATCGTAAGTCCCTGAGTGAGCAATCATGATCGTGAACACCGAAACACAACTGACGAGGTTAACCCAAAAAAAATATATAACAATTATTGAATTATCTTATAAAGAACAAAAAGAAAATCTTTATTAATTACCTCTTCATCTCATCACCTTCCTTCCCTTCAGCAGCCATTATTGCCAATTTGCCATAAGAGTGATCAGAATAGGATTTCAGAGACTTTAACAGGAGAGAATGTTGGGATTTTGTGGGCTTACATATTGAATGACAATTGCTTGGGCTATCGTATTGGGCTCTGAAAATGTGGTTGAGTATGGGTTAATCGTGTAGAGACCAATGCTAAAGGAAATGGGTTTGATGGGAGTCCATTATGGTTCAGCATATAAAGATTGCTTAGGTCAGGTCCCCAAGTCAAATTTTATATATATGTATATAATTTGCTCTCCAATTTTCTACCCCATTCTAGAATTGTCTGAGAGCCCACTTTGGAATACAAAAGTGGATTTGGTTGTGGAAGATCTTGCCCTTCATTTTTCGTGAAGACATCATCGTTCATTGCTTTTTAAAACGGATCCAGGTATGTCTTCATGATAATTGTTCTCAGCAGTTCAACATGATGCTTTTGGATTCTTAATTGAAGCTTTAAGAAGTTGGAATATCTGATGTTATAAATTGAAGCTTACAAGTGGTATCAGAGCTTCTCCATGTTGGATTGTTGAGTGGAAATGCTCTACTGAATTCGATGACCGTCTTTGTAATTGCAATTATTGGATATCCATTTTTTGCTCCAATACCATGACAAAGCTGTGAACACATGTGGGTTTAAACGGTATTTGTCCATGTAATTGCAATTACTGATATCTGCACATGTATATATTTGCTTGACGAATGTCCATATGATTGCAATTGTTATATAGTCTACAATTATGCTTACTGCCGTATTTGGATATAATATGGTGCACGTGTATGCTTGTTTAATGTACACCTATATATGTGATTGTTTCCTTTTGGGAAATAAAAGTTTAGTATTTCAAAATAAATTGATTGAAATTATATGTTACCAAAGTAACCTCTATAATGTAAATTTATTTATTTTGGAACATAAAGATATGTTTGTCCATTATTTATGCGAATGATGACCAGCCCAAAGGAAGGTTATTGTTTGGCCAAACAATAGGCATGCTTGTGGTGATAAATATATGATAATTATTAAGCTTTCCATGTGAACAATAAATCGGTCCAAAGAAAGGCTTATTGCTTGACAGGATTAATTCTCAATATTTGATTACTGCACGGAGAGTACCACTTATTGTTGACATTTCTGTCCAAAGACTAAATGTCAATGCTGTGCTAGGTATCTCGTATTAGGACCCACCATTGTTTGAGTTGTTTGATCATGTCATGTATGAATTTATTATTGAGCATTCTTGAATTGTGACATGATCATTGATTGTGAGCTTGTAATTTTGTTTTGTTCTCAATTCAGTTACCGCTTTTACTTCATCAATATCTGCCAATATCAATTCCATTCATGTGCTTAATAGCACAAACTTTAAGAATTGGAAAGAGAACATTATGATTGTTCTTGGTTGCATAGATCTTGACCTTGCGCTTCGGGAAGAACAACCTGCACCTCTCAATGAGAATAGTTCCACTAATGACAAAAGGAACATGGAGAGGTGGGATCGTTCTAATCGCATGAGTCTTATGATCATGAAACGTTCCATTCTGGAAACATTTAGGGGCTCTATGTCCGATGAGAAAAATGCTACAAAATTCCTAAAAGAAATAGAACAACATTTTGTGAAAAACGAAAAGGCTAAAACAAGTACTATTTTGTCTAATCTTGTTTCCATGAAGTATAAGGGAAATGGGAACGTAAGGGAGTACATCATGGAAATGTCTAATCTCGCTTCCAAACTAAAGGCACTAAAGTTAGAGCTGTCTGAGGACCTGCTCGTGCATCTGGTTCTCATCTCACTTCCTGCACAATACAGTCAATTTAAAGTGAGTTACAACACTCAAAAGGACACATGGACTCTTAATGAGCTCATATCTCACTGTGTGCAAGAAGAAGATAGGATTAAGCGAGAAAGGACTGAAAGTGCTCACTTAACAACCATCTCCAAGGACAAGAAAAGGAAAAGAGGAAAAGAAGTTGCAGCTGGGACATCACAGCATAAGGTACAAAAGAAGTAGGATGAGGTATTTACCTGCTACTTTTACAAGAAAGCTGGACACATGAAGAAAGATTGTCCCAAGTACGGTAACTAGCGTGTCAAGAAAGGTATGCTTCTCACTTTGGTTTTTTCTGAAGTTAATTTAGCTTCTGTACCCAGACACACTTGGTGGATAGATTCTGGAGCTACTGCTCACATAAGTGTGTCTATGTAGGGTTGCCTGTGGAGTCGACAGCCAAGTGATGCTGAAAGATTCATCTATGTGGGCGACGACAAAGCAGTTACAGTAGATGCCATAAGAACTTTTAGGTTGTTGTTAAAGACCGGTCATTTTTTTGAGTTTGGAAGAGACATATGTAGTACCATCTTTTAGACGGAATCTGGTTTCAGTTTCTATTTTGGACAAATCTGGTTACTTTTGTTCTTTTGGAAATCATAAATTTAGTCTCTTTCAAGATTCGAATCTTATTGGTACTGGTTCTTTATCTTTGCATGATAACCTATATTTGTTTAATACAATTGCCTTATTTAATGAAACCTTACAAACAAGTTCACGTGGTACAAAACGAAAATTAACTGACAAGGATTCCGCCACATTATGGCACAAGCGTTTAGGCCATATCTCTAAGCAGAGAATTCAGAGACTTATGTCTGATGGAATTCTTGATCCCCTTGATTTGACAGATTTCCAAATCTGTATTAAGTGTATAAAAGGGAAACAGACAAACATTAGGAGATTAGGTGCCAACAGATGTTCTGACGTCTTAGAATTAATTCATACTGATATTTGCGGACCATTCCCTACGGATTCTTGGAATGGTCAACAATATTTTATTACATTCATAGACGACTATTCAAGGTATAGGTACCTATATCTGAATGGTGAGAAGTCTCAATCCCTGGACATATTTAAAGCCTTCAAAGCTGAAGTTGAAAACCAACTTGGCAAGAAAATTAAGGCTGTCAAATATGACCATGGTGGTGAATACTATGGCAGATACGACGGATCTGGTGAACAACGTCCAGGACCCTTCATGAAATTCCTAGAGGAATGCGGCATTGTCTCACTATACACAATGCCGGGCAAACCCAGCATGAATGGTGTTGCTGAGAGACGGAATAGAACGCTTACGGACATGGTAAGAAGTATGATTAATCATTCATCATTACCAGAATCCCTCTAGGGAGAAGCTCTAAAGACTGCAGCCTACATCCTCAACAGAGTTCCAAGCAAAGCAGTTCCTAAAACCTCTTATGAATTATATAGACAGGCAAGAAGCCTAGTATTAGGCATCTACACATTTGGGGTGTCCAGCTGAGGCAAGACCTTACCAAGCCAAATGAAAAGAAATTGGACTCCAGAACTATGAGCTACTACTTTGTTGGATACTCTGAACGGTCAAAGGGGTTTCAAATTTTACAATCCCATTGCTAGGACATTTTTCGAGATAGGAAATGCTAGATTCCTTGAGGAAGTTGAGTTTGTAAGGGGGGATGAGGTTAGAGACATTGTTTTTTAAGAGGAATTTATTTCTCTTCCTATTGCAATTGATAATGATCAGATTTCCGTTCCTGACATTGTTCGAAATGCAAATCTGGAATATCAAGACAATGTAGAAGAACTCCCTGTGCAAAATGAAGAAATCATGCTTGAAGTGCAAACTCAACAACCTCAAGAGGAGATGCCATTGAGGAGATCCACTAGAGAAAGGAGAAGTGCGATTCTGAATGACTGTGTTGTTTTTCTCCAAGAACATGAGGGTGACATAGGAGTGATGGAAGATGATTAGAGATGCACGTTTAGGGAATGGGGATGGATATAGGTCCCCCATCCCCATCCCCATCCCCATCCCCACTTCACATACCCTTCCCCCATCCCCCCCCCCCCCATTTCCCCATTTGGGGAAAATGGGGATGGGGAATTTTGGGGGGATCTATATCCATCCCCGTCCCCAATTCCCCATTTTCCTTGTTTTTCCCCATTTCCCCGTTTTCCCCGTTTCCCCATTTTCCCATTTGACTAAAATTTACAAATTAAATTAAAAAAACAAACATTCCATTACAAATACAAAATAAAATTCATTAATGCATTTTATATAAAATGTGTATATATACTTAGGGAGTTAGGGTTTTTAAAGAATAAACAAAAAAATTAAAAATATATATTATAATTATATTTATATATGTTTAGGGGAAGTTGGGAAATAGGGATGGGGGACCTTCCCCCACCCCCATCCCCATCCCTATCCCTATTTCAACATAATTGTGGGGAAAATGGGAAAATGGGGATGGGGAGGGGTCCCCCCATCCCCATCCCCATTTCAATTTGGGCATGACTTTCATCCCCATCCCCCCCACCCCCTATTTCCCCATTTTTCCCCCAAAAAAATCCCCAAATGGGGATGGGGACGCGGGGAATTGGGGCCCTAGGGAAAAATGTGCATCTCTAAAGATGATCCAATCAACTTTCATCAAGCCAAACAAAGTTCTAATTCTCAAAAGTGGATCGATGCCATGAATGATGAGAAGAAATCCATGAAGGACAATGATGTTTGGGATCTCGTCAAATTGCCTGAAGGTGTGAAACCCATTGGTTGCAAATGGATATTCAAGACCAAAAGGGATTTGAAAGGCAATGTCGAGAGATATAAGGCTCGTCTAGTTGCCAAGGGTTTCACTCAGAAGGAAGACATTGACTATAAAGAGAATTTCTCTCCAGTGTCAACGAAAGACTCTTTCAGGATTATAATGGCACTTGTGGCTCATTTTGATTTGGAGCTGCATCAGATGGATGCAAAGATTGCGTTTCTCAATGGGGACATTGATGAAACAATATATATGATACAGCCAGAAAACTTTGTAACTGGTGACCTAAAGAAAATGGTTTGTAAACTGAAGAAATCCATCTACGGTCTCAAACAAGCTTCCCGTCAATGGTATCACAAATTTCGTCAAATTATTATCTCGTATGGATTTAAGGTAAATAAGGTTGATGATTGTGTATACCATAAGTTTAGTCGGAGTAAGCACATATTTCTGGTGTTATATGTCGATGACATATTGCTTGCTAGCAATGATATAGGCTTATTGCACGAAACTAAGAGATTTCTGACCAAGAATTTTGAGATGAAAGATCTTGGGGATGCCTATTTTGTATTAGGAATACAAATACATCGAGATCGCTCTCGAGGTATCCTTAGGTTATCGCAAAAGAGCTATATCGAAAGAATTCTTGATAGATTTGGCATGAAAAGTTGTGCACCAGGTGATACCCCTGTGGTTAAGGGAGACAAATTCAGTCTCAGCCAATGCCCTAGGAATGAGTTAGAACATAAAGAAATGCAAAAGATTCCTTATGCGTCAGTTGTAGGAAGTATTATGTATGCTCAAGTATGCACGCATCCGGACATAGCGTTCATAGTGGGAATGTTGGGCAGATATCTAATTAACCCAGGGATGGATCATTGGAAAGCAGCCAAATGGGTTATGCGTTATTTACAGAAAACAAAAGATCACGTGCTCACTTATCGGAGATCAGATCATTTATAGATCGTTGGATATTCTGATTTCGATTTTGCTGATGCCAAGACAGTAAAAGATCCACATCAGGTTATATATACTTGTTAGTTGGAGAAGACATCTCCTGGAAGAGTGCCAAACAGACACTCATAGCCTCTTCCACTATGGCAGCTGAGTTTATAGCATGCTATGAGGCATCTAATCATGGGATATGGCTTCGAAATTTTGTAACTGGGTTGCGAATTGTGGATGGTATTGAAAGACCGATAAATATATTTTGTGACAATAATTCAGTTGTGCTTTATTCCAATAACAACAGAAGCTCTACAAAGTCGAAGCACATAGACATCAAGTTTCTCATTGTTAAAGAAAGAGTTTAAAGTCATGAGATGGCTATAGAACATATCAGGACAAACTCCATGATTGCGGATCCGCTTACTAAAGGTTTACCACCCAAGGTCTTTCATGAGCACACTGCTCATATGGGTGTTGTTTTGATTGATGATGTGCATGTTTAGTGGGAGTTTGTATTATGATGTTCTATGTTATAGACATGTTATGTGTTTAATTTCTGGAGAATAAAGTATATTGTTAATTTATAAACACTGAATGTTATTTATGTTTGATCTCACTAAAGAATAAAGTTGGACCAGTTGGAAATAGGCAAGTTTAAGATCATATTACATGTAATTTCCATGCTATGCATCCATACTCGATCTATGTCATTGAATGTGTTGGTATGGTGACCATTGATGGGTCTAGTTACGAAAATATATAACGAAGATCGTTTTGATCCCATGTTGATACAGTAGATGGACTAGATTGTAACTAAAGAGATATTTTGAAATAGATAGCTTCTGGTGCGCACTCAAGACTATTTGTAACAATTGTTCCAGAAATCATATATAACCCAAGAGGGAGATTGTTGGGATTTTGTGGGCTTACATATTGAATGACAATTGTTTGGGCTATCGTATTAGGCTCTGAAAATGTGGTTAAGTATGGGTTAAATGTGTAGAGACCAATGCTAAAGGAAATGGGCTTAATGGGAGTCTATTTTGGTTCAGCATATAAAGATTGCTTAGGTCATGGTCCCCAAGTCAAATCCTATATATATGTATATAATTTGCTCTCCAATTTTCTACCCCATTCTAGAATTGTCTGAGAGCCCACTTTGGAATACAAAAGTGGATTTAGCTATGGAAGATCTTGCCCTTCATTTTTCACGAAGACATCATCGTTCATTGCTTTCTAAAATGGATCCAGGTATGTCTTCATGGTAATTGTTCTCAGCAATTCAACATGGTGCTTTTGGACTCTTAATTGGAGCTTTAAGAAGTTGGAATGTCTGATGTTATAAATTGAAGCTTACAAAGAAGTCACAAAGGAACAAAAAAGGTACATTGTTAAATAAGTGAGAGGATCCGGGCATAAATCAACCTTGATAATCTCAACAACCTGAAATTTTCAAGAAAATACTTTAATATCAGCCTTAACATGAGACGAGAAAACCATTTGCCCAAAATTTGGTAGAAATCCCTATCTACTGATAGCATTAGACAGACAGAACTAACCTCATCATGAATGCCATCTATAGTATCCTTAATTCTCTTTATCAGTACTGTTATAAACTTGAAATTTTCCATACTGTATCACCGTTAATTCCAATAGATCACAGCACAACTCAAAGCCTGTCAATCACCTGAAAGGGTTGCATCATCAAGAACCTTTGTTTTCAAAATACCATATGTAGTTTATATCACTTCTAACTCTTCAATCAATTCCAGCCCATTTCATAAATGCTCAAACATACTACTATGCCTCTTGCTTTAAGCTCCTGTAAAGATTCTTATGATGCTTTAAAAATTCACTTTTATACATCCACTTGTTTGTCTACATATATACTATTCTCTTTCATGTAACCAATGACTTCTATCACTATCTAGAAATACCTCGAAGAAAGTTCAACAGTATAAACTCATACAGAATCCCTAAGAAAAATGGTGGGTTGGGCATAGGTAGAATGTTGGATAAGAATAGGAGTTGGCTAGAAATGTGGGTGTGGAGGTTTGGGACGGAGGGGAACTCACTGTGGAGAAGAGTTATATGCTTGAAATATGGGGTGCTTAATTCTTCTCTTGTTTGGGATTGGACTAGTAGCAAGCCTCAATCCCCTTTTATTCAAGCAATTGGCAGCCTTTTTGCTGCTGGCTCAAACACGATTAAAATAATCAAAGAAGGTGTTCATATTGAGGTGGGTAATGGCAATAGAGCAAGCTTTTGGCATGATTCTTGTGCTCTTGATATTCCCTTCAAAGAGGTATGTCCTAGATTATTTGTGTTGGTTGAAAGTAAATATGGTAAAGTGGGTGAGTTTGGTAGGTGGCATGGTTTGAATTGGGTTTGGGAAGTGAAATTAAAGAGACCCCACTTTGGGAGAAGGTGCAAAGGGAGATTTTATATAACATTCTGGACTGTATGCAAATCACGAAGGAGAGGGAGGACTCATTAGTTTGGTCTCTGAACTCGGATGGTAATTTCACTGTGAGCTCCTTTCGCCGTTGTTTGGAGGAATGTTCTGTTGAGTCCAACCCGGATCATTTATTTATATGGCAAGGAGTTTGTCCCCCAAAGGTGGAGATATCCATATGGCAGCTTCTGAAAGGGAAATTTCTGGTCCGTGAAGTGTTGAAAAGATGTGGATTTAATGTAGGGATTTCTATGGTCTGTCCTCTTTGTAAATCGGGTGAGGAATCCATTGATCTCCTTATTTTGCATTGTCCTTGGACTCGAGAGTTATGGTTTAGGTGTATGAAGTGGAAGGAAGTCAAGTTTTGTGTTTGTAAATCGGTTATTGACTGGCCAAGGGGTTGCCCAAAGCTGTGTCCTAATTCTAACAGTAGTAGCGCATGGAACTCCATGTTCTTCTCGCTTGCATGGACATTCTGGGAGGTAAGGAACCAAAAGGTTTTTAATGCCAAGGAAGCCTCTATGACTTTGGCAATTGATATGGTAGGTTTTAGGGTGGTATGGTGGTTTAAATACATGAAGAAGAATTGTTTTGAACCAATAACTCATATGTTGTTAAATATCCAAGTAAGTTGTTCTTCGTCGTCTAATCCTAGTAAGCAAATATCCAAGAGTATGTGGCAGTCCTTTCCTACAAATGCCATGAATTTCAATGTAGATGGCTCTTCTAGAGGAAATTTTGGCAGTGCGGGAATCGGCGGGGTGTTGAGAGATAGCATGGGCATAATTTTTGGGTTATTCTCGCTGCACATCGGTTTCTTGGATGCCATTATAGCGGAGGTTTTAGCCATTCGTAAGGCTTGTGAGCTGTGTGCGCAGACAGCTGTCTAACGATGGAAAAATATTGTTATTGTGAGTGATTCGAAAGTTGCGGTCGCCTGGGTGAATGGCTTAGGAAACGTTAGCCCGAATTGTATTCTTGCTATCAATGAGATTCATACTTTCTTGAGTGTGTTGGGCAGCACTTCAGTAATGTTTAGATCAAGAATAAACAAGGCTGTGGCAGATAGCTTAGCCAAAAAAGGTTATCGGCTGATTGAGAATGTGCTAATTTGGGATTTCAGTTAGATTTTATTCGATGGGGAGATAGCTGATTTTTTTTTTCTGTTGTGTGTTGGTGGGGTTTGTTTTTGGCGGGGTCTTGTGGTGCGGCGTTTGTGCAGGGGTTTTGCTCTCTGGTCTTGGCACTGGTGTTTTCTCTTTTTTTCATTTTGTTCTGTTTGGGGCCCTTTGTTGCCTGCTGCCCCTGTTTGGTTCTGCTTTGCCTTTTTGGCTTCTATAAAATCTAATGTTCAAAAAAACATTAAAATCCTAGTCTCCATGTTCCTCTTAATGTCTCCCCACAAGATCTTAATATCACAATACATTTCCAAAGAAAAAACACCCATATGCCAAATAACCAAAAGTTTGCACAATTGGTAGCATATATTTTCATCTTAAGCATTCTTTGGTATATCATCAAAGCGTCTCCGATCATTTTACTCTTACAGAATAACAGAAATAGTAAATACAATAGAAGAATTTAACTCGTAGATCATATAAGGAATTGTCTTAATCCCATCAAAAAAAAATTATCCTATTGCAATGGGATAAATTAGTCTGGGCCAAAATCACGGGATTCAAATGAATCATGTCGTCTTCATCAAACCTGGTTGCTTATTTCACTTGTCTCTTCTTCATCTACAACTGGGTTTTGATTTTGTTTTTTTGTGGGCGCAGATGTTTGTATTGTGGGTGTTGCAAGCACGCCTATGGCGGCTTTCTGGGCTCACTTTCTCCTTATCAACTACAAAGCTTGGCTCCATCCCTGCTATTTATTGTAAATCATCACAACCCCACTAGCTTTATCATTTATACGGAAATTTTGATACTTTCATTATTGGGTGGTTATATGGATGTGTAATTGATATGATCTTTGTTGCTTTTTTTGGTGGGGTTTCAGCTGTAATGTTTGCAGCACGAGTATCGAATTGGTATGATCTTTATTTGTGACTTTCCTCCATCGTCTTCATTAAAAACTTCTTCCCATAATTATTGTATTGTACATCTACCCTTTCTCTCTTTCTCTCTCAAATCCTAATCTTTATCTCCAATTTTGGGTTGTATAAAGGAACACTTTAGAAATCCCTGCTTCAATGCTTGCATGACGATCGGAAATGAAAATCAGATCATCTATATTACCAAGGGCACCCCTCAAGCATTCCAAAAACCACTCCAATGAAAGGTTGTTTTCTGAGTCACAATACCCAACAGTAATTGGATACATCTGTTCATTTCCATGTTATGCAGTTGCCACAAACATTGTACCCCCGAATCTTCCCTTCAAATGGGTACCATCAACTGCAATCACAGGACTTATACACCTCCAAAAACCTCTAATTGAGGACCCTAACGACATAAAAAAGTAGAGGAATTTATCATCGTCAGTGCACTGTAAATCGGTGATTGTGTAGGATTTTACTGTTCCAGAACGTATGCAAAAGATGGCAAGAGTTGGAAAGCTTCTTCATGCGTTCCATAGGTCAATGATAATGCATATTGCAGGGCATCGTGTGCTTTACTGTACATGATTTGTATGTCATACATTGTTTTCATATCGGCGATAACGTCATTGGGACGTATGAGACGACTATTATGTTGTTGAAGTCTAGGTGCAACGACTTCTCTGATTATGACTGCACTAGCTTGTCGGTGGCGACGGTGAATCTCCTCCAAGGGACAACTGTGTTCATTGACAAAACTTCTGACTTGAAGTATGTCCCTTCATCTCTCCTCACCGCTCTTAATTTCTATTTACAGTCGTCAATGAGGCAAACTAGATGTAAAGTTGTCTTATTGGACCTTTTCACCTTCCATTCAAAGTTCTGATGCATTGCAAAATGGCCAACTAGCCTCTTCAAATCCTTTTTACTCAGAAAAAATTGACCTTTATAAATTATGGTTCTAGGTTCTTGCGCTGCCAAGGTGCTACTTGTATCAATACCAAACGAGTATGAATCTACTCCGGGAATAACCCACGTTGCAGATGCTGTTACATTATACCGGACCTCGGAAGGCCCAGGCATATTAGGTGGAGTGCAACTAACTCCTTGTACATGTCTACCTCGTGTTTCAATTTGTGCAGGGTCTTCATCCATATTTTGTAGATCATCAACCCGATCATTAACATGTTCATTATTTGCCTTATTATCCACCTCAGGGTTCGGGTAATTGTTCTGCTCATTGTACTACTCATTTCGACAACCAAACACATCTCTAAATTGAGGTTCAACTAAATCTTCATGGTCGACCGCTACCGGTGGGACACCACACATGTTTCCCCCACCTTCGGTGGCACTTCTTTGGGTGAACACTTGGCTGCTACCGCTAAAGGATCTTAATTGTTGGGTATTTTCAAGCGGAGGAATATCATTCCCAATCACATCTCCAGCTGTCCTCTCAGTTACACTGACACATACTTGAGGGATAACTCGATCTTCCCCTAGCATAAACTGTACATCGTTGTCATTTCTTATAAATATGCTACATGTACTGCCAGGAACAATTGATATTTATGACAGATCAACATTGAATTTGTTTACATTATAATTCACAATGGTTTGTATGATCACCACCAATTCTTCATAAGTCATATCCTTTGACACATACATTCCCTAGTTATTCGATCCAACAAACCTCTGACTTCCGTCGAGTAACTGCTCTCATCGACTGTTGTAAGATATTGTTATTCTAACCCGATTCATGATACTGTCAAATTAATCATCACAAAGTATTAATGAAAATCCAAGACTACAAACTTTTTTCAAATATTATATTTACAAAGGCTCTAGTGAGGATATTGAAAAGTCTCGGAAAAATATGAAAAGGCTCATAGAATTCTTTAAAAGGCTTAAATCACATCAATAGGCTCGGACAAGTCTTTAAAAAGCTCGATTAAATCACATGAAAATGCTAGAAAAATTCTTCAAAAGGCTCGGGTAAATCGCATGAAAAGGCTCTGGGAAGACATAAAAGGCTCGAAAAATTCTTCAAAAGGCTCGGATAGTGAATGAAAAGGCACGAGTAACACATGAAAAGGCTTGGATAGTGAAGACATGAAAATGCACGGGTAACACATGAAAAGGCACGAGAAACACATGAAAAGGCTCGAAAGTGAAGACATGAAATGGCACGAGAAACACATGAAAAGGCTCGGATAGTGAACACATGAAAAGGCACGGGTAACACATGAAAAGGCACGGAAAATACATGAAAAGGCTCGGGCATCACATGAAAAGGCTCGGAGATCCAAAAATTCTCACAATTGTTGGTTTACAAAATGTGCACAAATTAAAAAAAGAAAGTTCAAGAAATATTACCTTATTTTATAAGTTTTAGATGAAACTCGAGGCAACGACAAATTTTGAATTTTTATTTGGAGATAAAGAGATAGAGAGAGAGAGAGAGAGAAAGAGAGAGAAAGAAAAGATCAAAGAGAGAGTCGTTTTTGTTGGAAGTGTGGAGAGAGAAAAGTACAAAAAGAATAACATAACTAATTATCTAAGGGCACCATTCCTTCGAGTTTGACCCGACCAAGTTTGCTTATGTCATAACTGTAGAAAGATTGATCTCAGAGACATCTTTTGAGATCCTGGCAACCATGTTTGCCTCGTGGTTCTTTTTCTTCTTTGGCAACTTGCACTCAGAAGATTTGTGACCCAGCTTGTCACAGTTGAAGCACTTCCTTTGGAATTATGGTTTCTTAGAGGCTCTACCTTTTGGACCCAATTTGGATCCATTCCCAAGCTTATTCTTCTTAGATTTGGAACTTTGCCCATGCTCTACGACATTAATCTTTGCTTCAGGCAGTCTAACATCTTTCTTCTCATACTTCATGTGATCTTCTTGTAAGTCGCGTAGCAGAAAAAGATTTAGATGAATAGGTTTTAAAATTTTTAATCATCTTTGGACCTTTTTGTATACATGAATATGAAGAAGAGATTTGTTTTCATACCTTTGAAGAACACTCCTTCGTTTTCTTTTCGATCCTTTACCGTTAAGCCTTCTGAGTTATGTCTGGCGATCTACCAACTATGTGTGTGGGAACGTCACGAATTCCGGGAGCAATTGAATAGAGGCTTGAGAGATCTGGAAGACAACACCTTGCTTCCTAGCTTAAGTTCGGCCAAGGTATGAGCCAAGAAAAAAAAAAACTTTTTCTTTTTCCTCCTTACTATTGCTGCACCTCTCTATCTCTCTTAGGGTTAGGTTAGTTTATTTTTATATACTAGTCATCCTAGGGTTTTGTAAACCAAGTCAAAATAAGATTATAAATCCTTTTTTATTCAATCTCCACTAGAGTTTGAACATTTGACTTATATAGAGCAAATAAAATAATCTTTATTATTTTATTCTTTTGTTCTTGTCAATGTTCGAAACTGAAACCTCCCTGTAACTATTAATAATTCTTAATTATTATTATGTCAATTAAATAATCATATCATTTAATTAACTCCCATAATATATTTAAATTACTTTCGTAACTTAATTAATTGGACCTTCCAATTCTCCGTGAGCCTTGTTATTATCTATCGTAAAGGGCTAGCAATGGGACCTAATGGACCCACAGTTTTGAGCTCCAATAATACTTAGAAAAATTAATTAAACTCTTTAATTAATATTTTATGATTATTAATCTCGGAGTTATATATTCCACTAAAAACTCAAGGTTGTACTCTCGTAATTGTAGATGTTTTACACAACCAAATTATCAGTGTCCATTGATATAGCTATTATATATGGTATGATCTTCCACAAGTAGTTCATAATTAGAGTTAAGTCTTAATGTCCGTTATACCTCTCTAATTATATATTTTCCTTTAAGTACCATTGATTCTCTAACGAACAATTATATCCTTCATTCATTTACGGAAGAAGGAAAACGCTCTTAATCGTTCAAGTCCCGAATTAACTCTTAAGGAAACTACTATCTACTTCTCGTAAAAATGAGTGGATTCCACAATTGTGTGCATACCTTCCCAGCCACTAGCCAAACCATGATTCCAATATATGAAGTTATTAATCGGGAATGCTATTCCAATCTCACCTACGGTATGTTAAGAAACATGATCTAACTTGAAGGAATTAGCAAGATACTCTGTATTTAGATCACCCATATATTACCATCATTTGTCGATATATATATATGAATCTTTTCGACTAATGGATCTTAGTGACATATTCATATAGATCGTGGCGCAGTCCTATATGATCACACCATATAAGGTGCCTCAATTCTCATATCACCATATGAGTAGTCTAGGATAAGACTACCATATATTATGGAATGAACCGCAAATGTAGATTAACCATAAATAAAGTACCCAGCTTTATTTGCTATCTATGGACTCTTTAGGTTGCATGTCTCAAAATGAATTCTTCTGTATATGACATTCATTAATTCAGTTTGAGATTACATCTAGCAATCTAGGATGTTTAGCACATATAATATAAATGTATAAGTCATGTTAATCGAATGAAATAACTACTTCTTTTATTAATAAGTTTATAACATTTACAAATTTCAAGCTTTATGGCATAAATCCCAACACTTCTTCAATACGAAGCTTGAGGATGAGATCCTCGATCTTCATCTCTTTTCACCTGTGTTTAAGATAGTTCTTGGATTCCATCTATAAAGGGGCTAGCTTCTCAATGATAGCAGCCACCTGGAAGGTTTCACTCAGGATCATCCATTTGGTATGAATCTCATGCAGAATCACTTGAAGCTCTTGGACTTGACTCATAACTGTCTTGCAGTCCACCGACTCCACCGTCTTGTAATTATGAAACCGGCCCACAACAAACTTTTTGGATCCAATATCCACGGTCTTGTATTTCCGGTCTAAAGACTCTCATAGTTCTTTGGTTGTTTTCTTTGTAGCGTATACGCTATACAGTGAATCTGACAGCACGATCAGTATGTAGTTTCAGCATAGAAAATCAGAATGGTTCCATACATCAATAGCATTCCATACCTGAACATCTCGCTCTTCACCACTATTAGGTTTAGGAGCTTTTTCAGTCAAGAACCTAGCAAGGTTCAGCGTGGTCAAATAAAACAGCATCTTCTGCTGCCACCGCTTAAAGAATGGTCCACTGAACTTATCAGGGTTCTCCATGTGATTCATCGATAATGGAATCGAATTCATATAGGGGTTTGTCATTGGAACATTCCCTCACTCATAAACTGGCTATTATTGGAGTACCTAGCAAGGCAAGGTTCAGTCAAATAAAATCTTCTGCTGCCACCGCTTAAAGAATGGTCCACTGAACTTATCAGGGTTCTCCATGTGATTCATCGATAATGGAATCGAATTCATATAGGGGTTTGTCATTGGAACATTCCCTTGACTCACAAACTGGCTCATTATTGGATCTAGTATGTTTCTCACGAATGAGCCGATAGTCGGAGTCATTATGGCCACACTTGGCAACACAATAGGCACTTCACCCACAAGCAAAGAGTTCACAACCGAAGTATCTAATCCCACAGTTGGATTAGTGTTCGGAGTCTGTAGTGGAGCACTCGAGTTCACGTTAGATTTATCCGCCATAATATCTGAAACAAAAATAGAATTGTTTTAGAATCATGAAAATAATAGCACCGAAATCAATCAATCGATATCAAAGCAATAAATCAACTATAGGTTCCAGATTTCACAATAGAATTCACAATCAGTGTCTGGTAATATAGTCCCGATTATCTAGTCGAAATCACAATTGATTTCTAAATCAGTTTCTAGTAAACAAACTCGATTTTCCAAAACTAAAACAATTATTTATTTGAAATCAGTGTCTGGAAAAAAAACTCAATTTCCATAGTCCTTATTATTATTAAAACCGAATTAAACTGTGATGTTTGATAAACAAAGTGTGTAAGCCAAGTTCGTAACAATCTGTATAAAATCCAAAAACGGGAAAGTTTGTAAAAGTAGAAGAAAATGATTTTTTAAAAAAAAATTCTTAAGATTGATGTTTATAGATTAAAAAACAATCTGGTTCGAATCTGGAGTAAAATAGAATGTGAAAACCACCAAAACAACACATTAGAAATCAGATTAAGACGGTGTCATTAAGACAATTTCGCCGTATAACACTGTATGTGTATAGCGATTGTCTCCCAGTACAAGCCACTATCAACAAACTCAAATTAAATTCGAATTCACCAAGCATAGAGAATGGTTGCACTCTCACGGTCCAATCGGAGCGGCATACGTGTACGCAGGACACGCCCACACACGAGTCATGCAATCCAACTAGAAGAAGCATTTGCAAACACTGGCTCTTGCTTGAAAGGATTGCAACCAATTCTCAACGAGGCCAATCACTTTGTTACTAATTTGATGATCACTATTTATAAAGCTTTACAATTGGACAAGAATTAATCCTGGAAACCACTTTCATCTTTCGGTAAATATATTCAACGTCTAAGACTATCTCCCATAGAGAGCTATATGCTTATTTTAAGTTTCAAAACCATCTCCAATAGAGAGTTAAAAGTGAGAATTAAAATAAGTTGAGAGTTATTTGGTTGAATTGTATTTAGTAAAGGTGGGAGTGAGAGTTATATGGTGGGACACATGTGTAAGGTAGTGAGACTTATATGTTAGATGAATAAAATAATTATATTTTTGATTTTTTGTGGGACCCATACCATAATTAAAAGTGATGAATATGTGAGACCCGGTTGTATTTGTTGACCATTGGAGATGAATGAATTAGATTTGTTGACAGAGATGGACGGTCTACAATTTTTTAGACATTAAAATTTGAAATCAATTTTTTTTTTTTTATAAAAAAAAATACTAGAAAATAAAAATTAAATCCAAAAAAATTTATAAAAATTATTTACATTTATGTTTGTACTTTCGATTATGCATGTAATTTTTCTTTATGTATGTGCTTATGTTAAGTGTATTCTAATCTATGAAATTTAAAGATTTTGATGTTTCCTTATTTAAAAAATTAAAATTGTCAATATTATCAAATTATTTGGTAATAATTTTAAAATATTAAATATTAGTACCATTTTAAAGATCTCATTGAGAAATTTATAATGGTATTATTTTTATCAACATTAAAGTTTATAAATTACAATTTGTTGACCACTTATTATAAATTAGGCATAATTAAATTTGTTATAAAAATATCACTTTCAGATATCACTCTCAACACCACTTGAGCAAAAGTACATATAAGCATCACTTTCAACATTATTTGAAACTCAAATATAGCCTTAACTCTCACTCTGTATTGCAGATGGCCTAAGCTTTGGAATAACCTATTAAACAAGGAGGGTTCTTTATATAGAAATCTTGTTTCCTTTTTCCAGGCGGATAAATCAAAGTTCACGCCTTCACGATTGTCTCATTACAATGTTTTCAATCAACTAATCACATCCTCCCTGCTATCTCTGTCATGCTTTAGATTCTGTTAGCTTGTCCCATGCACCTTCCTGACTACTGGGTCACAAATATTTTCATTCATGATAGTCATTGAAAAACTTATCGTAGGTGAATGTCATTTTCCTATTTCATTTAGCGTATTGTGTCCATGAAGATTGGATTTATTAAGCAAGACAGACTATGGCTGAACATTATTTATAAAGGGATGACAATTGTATTACAATTTACAAACATAAGCAGCTTCTATATATCTTCCAAGTCATTAATTATAATCGGCCAAAATATGCTCTACAACATAGACATACGCTTCATTTTCCCACCTCTACTAAGCCTTTTCTTCCTAGTACAAAACACAACTTTAATGGAAACTTATAATTGTCTCTTGCCTCATGATCAGTCGTCTCTGACGTTCATGATGATGGACTGATGGTCTTGCTGTTTGTGGTTATAATTGTAACCCTATTCTTTCTTCTTACTTCTCTCAAAATCCCTCTCAATGTTTCGCTCCATATTTTCCCAGTCTGTTTAAGGTTTGGAGACTTCTCTGTCCCGTTGGCTATGTCACTACTGGCCTCACTGCTGCTTCCACCGCCTCTCTTTTGCATTTCCTTCTTTATTTGTATTTGCATTTCCCCTTGGTATGCTCGGCTTAACCATTTCTGGTGCTGGTTTTATCATATCAGCTTCTTCAAGCCATTCCTGTTTTTGTTATCGTTCGCATCACCTCCTCATCACAGGAAACGTTAATACATGCAGAAGCAGAACAATCCGTCTCTTTTTTAATACATGCAGAAGCAGCCCCGAACCCACGACAGTGAAATCGATCTAATCATCTTGTTAAGGCTAAGGCCTACATGAGTATGAATCTGTTAAGTTTGGTGTACTAATACTATATATGAATAGTGTAAGGTGGATCGGACCATAAATTTTTAAGTATTATATAAATTCGAGATTTAGGTAAGGTATAAATTCGAGATTTAGGTAGGGTAGGACTAAAACCCACACCCTGTTAAGGGATATTCTACTGAAACAACCTCATCTCATATTTGTAATGTTTTACGACCACAAATATAATATATATCTTTGATCTTGTTATGTATATGTCTTTATACAGTTCACCCAAGCTCTTTTCAGCATGTATTACGTTGCATCAGTAACTTCTGATTCTAAAAATCTGTCCATGTGAAAATCACGTGCTCACATAACTCATGTTTGAATATAAAATTGGGTAAATTGCACAAACATAACCCGAATTTAAGTGTAATTGCATGTATATTCAACTATTTTCCAAAATTACACACACTACCCCTACCATCAGTTAGCACTTAATGTCTTGAGGGCAAAAATGTCTTTTTACTTATTAATAAAATAAAATAAAAAATAAATATTTATATAAAATTTAATTTTCTTAAATAAAAATGGATGGAGGAGATCTAATCTCTATCATCCATCAAACAATCTCAATCGTTAAAATATAATTATTAAAAAATAAAATAATAAAAAACATTGAATTAGTGAAGAGAACGAGGAAATGACACACTTTTCATGTTGAATTTTGAAAGTATCACTAAATCAATAACTTAAGTTTAAATGACATCAAATGACTAAAATAACATCATCTCCTTTTTCTTTATTTATTACATTTGTGCCATTTTTAGGGTTAAAAAAAATAAAATAAATAAATAAATAAATAAAAATAAAAATAAAAAACTTCATTGATGGAGGACCTCCATCAATGGAGATTAAAGACCTCCATTGGAGGTTGAAATCGGCTTCCAATGGAGGTCGATTCGATCTCCAATGGAGGTTTCAATGAAGAAGATGACAAAATATTTTTTTGAAAAATTTCATTTTTGTCCAGAAAGTCACAAAAATTATAAAAAAAAAAATCTTAGAAAAGTGTCAGAAACTACAAAAAATGTCTCAGAATAGTCTCGAAAACTACTAAAAATCTCGAAAACTACTTGAAAAGTCTTAGAAATTTGATAATAGGTCTCGAAAACACCAAAATAAGTCTCGAAAAAACAAAAACAAAAACGCAAGATTTATTTTTGTGAGTGTGTTTTAATGGTATTTTGGTCAGATTCACACTTTATGAGCTATTTAAACTTAAGTTATTAAAATAATGATACTCTTAAAATTACATATTGAAAAAGTGCTATTTAATTTTTAAACCCTAAGAGATCTGCACACATCTCCATCAAACAAAACAATAAAAGAAAAAACAAAAAATGAAGAGATATGGAAAGATACTTCCAGATCTTGTAAAAAAATATTAAAAAAAAATATTTGAAAAGCTTAAAGAGATCTCTTTGAGCCTTCATCGCATTTGGGATGGAATGGGTTCAGTGATTGGAGTAGGTAGCATCACAGATAGAGTATTTTGTATCTGGAATGATGATCTGTGTTTCAATTTCCATTGAACAAAAACAATTCTAATAAAGAAAAAAATGGATTTTTTTTTTGTTTCGTTTGTGTTGAATTTTGATTGAATATGAAGTAGGGGAGTGTTTAGATCTGGAATGATGATCTGTTCTTGAATTTCCAAAGTGAAGAACAAAAAATTCGGATGAAAACGAAGAAAATGGATTTGTTTTTTCTTTTATGTTGTGTATTTTTTTTTTTTTTGGTTGAAAATCTTATATGTTGAATTTTGATTCAACACTGGAGTTTTTGAGCCTAGAATAAATCTGTGTTTGATGTTACATATCAAAGAAAAACAATATGTTTTATTTTTCTTTGTGGAACAGTTAAAAGAAAGAATTTGATGAAGGAGAAGATAAAATGGAATATTGTTTTTAGAAAAGAAAATTTGTCTTAATTAATTTTTTAATTAAATTAATAAATAATTTAAAACAAGGGTGAAATCCATTTTAGTCCCTCTAGTTTGACCCATTACACAAAATGGTCCCCTGGTTTTCAGTTTTATCTTGACAGGTCCCGTTAGTTTTCAAAAATACGTAATTCAGTCCCTGCCGTCCAATTCCGTTAGGGTTCCGTCAGATCATTAAGGGTATAATGGTAAAAGCAGGGTTTTTTTTTAATAATTTCAATTAAAAACAAATAATTTCAATTAAAAGCAATTAAAAAATTGATTTAAAAAAATAATATTTAAAATATAATCTCCATTCTCTCTCTCCCTCTCTCTCTCTCTCTCTTTCTCTCTCTCTTCTTCTCATTCATCTTCTTCAACCCACAACTCACCAAACCCTAGCCGTCGCCTAAACACCACACCAACACCCACCCACACCAAAATGAACACCCATCTCAAGAAACACCATCTCCAAACCACCGAAATCAAACCACCAAGAACAAAACCAAAACTCTCTCTTCACGATCTAGCCACAAACAAAACCAAAAATCATCAAGAACAATTGAAATTGATCCCCGCGATTCACCCTTAGCGTAAATTGAATCCAAGCTGTGAAGACAACGAAAGCCACCCAAACAAGACCTGAAAGCTCTAAAATCCCAACAACAATTCTCAACTTCCCAAAGATAAAACCCGAAACTCAGATGAAAAATACATCGATTTAGATGCCCAAGAAGAAGCAAAAACAACGAAGTTGTCAGTGCCATCGTCGAAGACGACGAAAGTGATGACGATTCGAGTGACGACGACAACGACGGAGATGCCCAGAGCGACGAGGATTCGAGTAATGGAAGGAGTCAATCAGACGATGACAATGACTTTTCTTTCTCTTTTTCTTTTGTTTCTTCCTCCAGATCTGTTTCTTTCTCCTTTTGATTTAAACATTAATTGAAGGAAACATAAAAAATAAAAAGCAATCTTACCAAATCTTTGATGAGATTATCAAAAATTGTTGTATTCTCACAGTGAAAATATAAATGAGTTGTGTTTATGAGCAAAGCATTTGAGTATCGAGAAGAGGTTGAATTGAGAAGAGAAGGAAATGGTTCACAGGTTGAATTTGAGTGTTGAATGCTGTGGTTTGTTTCGGTTTTGGTTCTGGAGATCAAAACCGAATCTAGGTTATATGATGTAAAGTTATTTTTTGGTGATAATATGTTTGGGTTTTTATTGATTTTTTGATAATTTGTGTTTATGATAAATTTGTGTTTACATGGTTTTTTGGAATAGCAAGAATGAATTGATTTCAAGGGGTTAACTAATTGTAATTTTGTTGAAAATTGTAATTTTGTTGAAAATTGTAATTATCTTACTAATTTAAAGTGGGGAGAGAAGTTTTTTATTTGTGAATGAAAACTTTTGTTTTCCGAATTTTGTTTGTGGTGTTTGGATTCAAGGAGGGAGAGATATATCTATTGTTCTTGATTTGATTTTGAGATTTTTAAGAGAGTGATACATATTGTTGATAATGGTTGAAGAAAGTTTGGTGTAAATTGTGGTAGGAACCGATAACTGGTTGAAGATGGTTGAAGATAATGATTTCTGATGTTGGTTTGAATTTAATTTTTAATTTCTAATTTTTTAATTTCGAGATTTTTTAATATTTTTATTTGTTTTATTTTTTAATTAGGGGTAGCAGGGTCATTTGACCCTCTGACCCTGTCAAGAAACACTTTTTTAACGGAATGTTTAACAGAATGACTTAACGAGATAATACTGAAAACCGAGGGACCAGTTTGTATAATAGGTCAAACTAGAGGGACTAAAATGGATTTCATTTTTAAAACAATCAAATAAATAATAAAATATAAATAAGGGGAATTTTGGACTTCTTCCGTATATAAGAGAGTCAACAGTTAACTTTAATTGTTGTCCACTAACGGTAAGGTATGTTAGTGCAACTTTGAGTAAAAGTTGCATAAACAAGTAATTACACCTAATGTCAAGGTATGATTTGCAATTTTCCCTATAAAATATAGACATCGTGAGACTATAAGAAGCAAAAGAAAAGAATTATTTGTACAATTATATGCTATGCATATAAATTAATTTACCTTTCTATAATATGAAAACAAAAATAAAAAATGGATAAGACAAAACCAAATTAACAAGCTATAAAACATTCATGAATATTGATCGTGCAATAAATGTTCATATTTTGTGCTCCCTTTTCCTACCGTTTGTTCTCGTCTTCAAGCGTTTTTTATGTATATAACTTGTGTTTTAGCCAAGTGCAGGAAAATGTCCCACAAGGATGTTGTTTGTACCAAATGTGGGTGAAAACAGGGCAAATATATGTAGAAGAAGACCACTGGGGGAATGAACCCGCAGCCATAAGTTGTGCAGCAATCATAAAAGAATCCGCGAGTTCTAACTCTCTAGTCCGCGGGGATGAACCTGCGGAACAAAGTCGAGGTTCAACTCCAGTAGAACTTCACATGAGAACAAGCCTTATGGTCCGTGGGAATGAAGCCGCGAGAACAAAGCCGCAGTAAAAGAGCAGGAAGTCTCACGACTTCAAGGCAGCGAGAAGGAACCAACGAATCAGGGAACAAGATCCTACGGCCAAATATCAGACGAGTTCGCTACTTCCAGCCACTAGATAGAAGCCGCGGAGTTAACCCGCAGAGAAGTTCCTGACCTCCCACCGCGGGAACAAACCCACGGTACAAAGTTGCACAACCTCCGTTAGAGCTAAGATCACGAATCTCATGGGCATTTCAGTCTTTTCACCACCATTTCGTGCCTTAATCTTGCCTAGCCTATAAATACACCCTTTTGGCTCCCTTTTAAGTGTACACTAGTGACCTAATACCCCAACAATCCTACACTACAATTACACCACAAAAGAGAAAGAGAAGCCTTTGAAGGTCTTCATGGAGGTTTTCCTCCATGCACTACAACAAATATCACATATAATAGCAATAGAAAAATGCTATCAAAAGTAAATAATATCATTCATTTGCATGTCATGACAGCCAGTGTGATTAAAAGTTTTATCTTTTCATAGCATTTAAAAGATGTTATATCATTAATAAAAAAAATGTTATTATTGTAGTTATTATAACTTCTTAAAAATGCTATTGTAATTGTACCCAATATAAAAATTGTATATTTTTAATTTTTACTTAATTGTTCATATAAAACATTTAATTGTGCACAAAACAAAAAAAAAAAAAAAAAATACAAACATTAAAGGAAAAAATATAAATATTTATTAATGAATCAAAATAATTACATGATTAACAAATGATATCAAACGTACAAGGAAATTTCTATATACAAAAATTTGAATTTAGTTTAATAAGAAAAAAAATTACAAGGACATGAATTTTTTTTTAGCTAATTACAACAATATGATTGCTCCACCAATCTTTATCTTCTGTTTTTGATAAAACACAGAAACCTTCTTTTTCATAATCTGAAAGACATCAATAAAATAAAGTTATATTTAATAAAAAAACAAATAAACATATATGAATTTACATAGCCATTACATTTATGAAATAGAGATTGTAGAGATTGTAACTAAAAAAAAAAAAAAAGTCTCTTACCAAGAAATATAGCTTCACAATGGAAGATATATAATATCTCTACATGTAGATTCATAATCAGATCTGTAGTTAATTAAATAATTAACAAGAATTAAACATGAGTTTTCAAAAAAATGAATGAAAGAGAGAACAACTTACCAAAAAATTATGAAGTTTCTAATGAAAAATAGAAGATGAAGACAGTTATTGATGCTTGAGAGCTTTGTGGTAAAAGTAGGGATTTTGACTGGGTGGTTTAGTGGCTGTAAAACAACTCTAATAATAAGTGAAGAGAATATAAAATAAAAGTTAGGGTTTCAAATTTTGAAAAAGGAAATATATTTGTTTTCCCTCATTATCTTTGAAAAAAAAAAATAGAGGGATAAGAATTCATTTTCCCTCCTTATATTTAGAAATATTTTTAACAAATATTATAGCATTCTTAAATGATATATAATTAGTTTTGTAAATCACTTAACTTTTTTTAAAAAACATTTGATATTTTATATTCTACATATCTTAAATTGTGTTTTTGTTAATAAAAATTTAAAGCATAATAATAATAATAGGTTGAAATTAAAAAAAAAAAAAAATTATAATAGCTTATATAATTTCATGACATATCATAGCAAATTTAAAATGCTATTAAATTATTTTCAAAAAAAAAAAATTAACATTTGAGCTATATAGTTTAATAGCATTAAAAATGCTATATTATTGAAATCAAAATGCTATTTAAACTAAAGTGTTATCTATTAACATCTTTTTATAGCATTTTATTATAATATGCAATAATATAGGTACATTTGATAGCATTTTAAAAAAGAATACTATAGTGCAATGCTATAAAAAGTCATATTTGTTGTAGTGATGAATGTCTTTCCACCATCATATCTACACTTATTCCATCCATCTTAGAGTAGATCCAAGGAGAAATGAGGGCTCTAGTGATCAAACTCGAGCCATGGGACAACAATGAAACTCTTGGAGGAGATTACTTCAAGGGTTTACTCTTATCACTCTTCTTTTTGTATTTTCTCTATTTGATGTATGACCTCATATGGGAATATTTGTAAATCAACACTTGTACTATATTATGGATGCGTTGTTCTTTGATTTTATTTGTGTTTTGTTCTATTCTTTGCTATCCACTATTAATCTCTTATTGTGATATTCATGTGTATAGAGAGTTATATATTGATGTGTTCATGGATACGATTAGGAGTAGATTAACTTAATGATGTAGAAGTAGTTATAATCAAATATATCATTTATGTATGTATGTTGGTAGATGATTTGAAATGATATGTTTAGAATGACTAGAGTGATTGAGAATTAGGTTTGTGCCTTTGGATGACCAATTTGGGTATGAGCTTGGTTATTAGCTCTATTGGATGGGAAAAGCTTGTTTTATGCATAATCGTGCTAAGATAGGTTTTGGTTCAATGTTCTTGTGTTTAATGGATCTTTGACCAAAGACACAATTGCTCTTCCATGACTATTGGTTGAGTGATGAATTGATTTTGGTTTCCTTAATGAAGAAAACGAACCCTTTACTTGAATTAACTGGTATTCACATGCGCTACAATCACTACAAAAAAAAAAATGGGCTATTGGGACGATTTGTTTTTTGTCCAAATAGCCCAAAAATCGTCCCAATAGGTCTATAAGGACGAATTTTATTCGTCCCAAAATACGTCACCTTAGGTGGGTCGCAATAAATTTTTTGAGACGAAAATTGTAATTCGTCCCTTAAAACTACCTATAGGGGCGATCTTTGTTCGTCCTAATTGATAATGTATAGGGACGAAATTATTCGTCCCAATAGACTACTTGTAGGGACGATTTTTGTTTGTCCCCTTTAACAACCTATAGGGATGAAATATTTTGTCCCATTAGATATCCTACGGAAATGAATTTATTCGTCCCTTTTGACAACCTGTAAGGATGAAATATTTCATCTCATTAGATAAATTTTCGTCCCTTTAGATATACTATAGGGACGAATTTTAAAATAAAATAAAATAAAATAAAAAATTGGTTTTTTTCCTCCAAATGACACCCCACGCACGACCCACCCGCCAACTCACCCACACAAATCACAAATAATTTGTGTTATCACGGGGTGTTGAACCCAGCTCGCCCATACCCACCCACCAGCCTTATCCACTTTACTGCTGCTTTGAATATACAAATAAGTGCATAATTTTTATATATAACATAAACTTGTTATTAAATTTTTATTGATTATTTTTCAATCAAAATTTTATTTGTAGATCGATTCCACTAATTTAAATTTTATTTTTATACGATAAACAAATTAATATTAAAAAACATTTACTATAACATTTAATTAAACTATTTTGTTAAAATAATATATTGTCAGATTAAATAGTCAATCGTTAGTCGTACTCGGAATTAGACATGACCCTAGTTCCGATTCTTGATTCGGAACCAGTGGTTCCAATTTTCAATTTGGAACCAACGGTTTCGGTTTTCGATTCGAAACCAATGGTTTCGGTTCCAATTCCAATGGTTTGGTTCTTTTTTTTTTTTTTTTTAAATAATAGAAAATCTCTCAAGACTAATATTTATTGATCCTTATAAATAACTTATTGGGAATAAACAAAATTCATCTTAATGGAGAACCACTTTGGACAAATAAAATGATCCATATTGTATCATTTTCTAATTTATATGGTAATTTAATTATTAATCTATCTTTAAAGAAAAAACTTCAACAAAAAAAAATCAAGAATTTTCAACAAAATTAATTAATTATTATAATTTTAAATAAAAAGAAAACCTATTGGGACGAAAATAATTTGTCTCAATAGACAGTCTATTGGGATATATTTCGTCCCAATAGACGTCCTATTGGGACGAAAATAATTCGCCCCTAAAGGTCAACAAAATTAATTAATTATTATAATTTTAAATAAAAAGAAAACCTATTGGGACGAATTAAATACGGCAGTCTATTGGGACGAATTATGTGTTTCGTCCCAATAGAAGTCCTATTGGGACGACAAAAATTCGTCTCTAAAGGTCAACAAAATTAATTAATTATTATAATTTTAAATAAAAATAAAACCTATTGGGACGAAATAAATTCGTCCCAATAGGCAGTCTATTGGGACAAATTATGTGTTTCGTCCCAATAGACATCGTATTGGAACAAAACAAATTCGTCCCTAAAGGTCAACAAAATTAATTAATTATTATAATTTTAAATAAAAAGAAAACCTATTGGGACGAAATAAATCTGTCCCTATAGGCAGTCTATTAGGACGAAAAAAATTCGTCCCCAAAGGTCTTACCACATTGGATAAAAATTGTTCCAATAGATAATAGGATGTCTATTGGGACGAAATACATAATTTGTCACAATAGACTACCTATTGTGACGAAATGTATTTCGTCCCAATAGAGTTTCGTCCTAATAGGCTTTTTTTCTTGTAATGAATCAATATGATTTGCATTTTGTGTTTGGTAAACTCATTTCCCATGTGTGACCAATATCTTGCATCCCTCCAAGCCACCACTATTTTCGTAGCTAAGGTGTCTTGCTTTTAGGAGTAAATTAACTTAATTAGGAGTAGTCTAATTTAAAAAGGCAAGCAACCGGTTATCTTACTTTAGTTACATGCCTTTAGTTTAGGTTGTTTTCACTCACCTCACACACACGCACTATGCTTGCACTTCACACACACCATTCTCACCACTTCCACATTCTATTAGCATTGCTTTTAAATAAACTCTTGAGCTAGATATATATAATTGACCGATTCCACCTCTCTATGGAAACGACTCTTGCTTATACTAATCATTTGACTAGTTGTATTGGTGAGATAATTAGAATAGATAAATCTTTTTGGTATACACCCACTATGTGTATCAAATATATATTAATAACTTTGGCTTCTTGTATTGTTGCTGCTCTGTAAGACTTTGACCTTCGCTTCATATTTTGTTTCTATAATTCTATGTTCATTTATTTATTAAGAGATTCAAAAAAGATTTGATAAAAAAAATAAAAAATAAATAAAATAAAATAAAATAAAAAAAGTGCCTTGAAATAAATAATTGTTCCAATGGAACCTTATCTTCTATCGGAGATTGGCCATTGATACACAATACAGGTCATTCGTTACTTTCTATTCGTTATTATCTTTCTTTTCTTACTATTAAGAAATCAAAGGATAGTTAAGAGAATCTATTCCTTTGGACTCATTAAATCCTCTAAATGATTGTTCTGATCATGTAAAGTCTTTGAAATGTAGAAGTCTAATAATTCTTTGTGGTGTAAGAAAATACCCCACCCGGGGGGTGGGGGGTGGGGTTTCAAAGCATTAATTTGAAAAAAAAATTCTTTCTTTGTTTATATGTTCATATTTTAAATTTCCATCTAGAAATTAATAACGTAAAGCAACTTGAGCCTCAAATGGCTTACTCCAATATTCCCACCGTCGATCTTTCAATTTTCATTAGAATAGGCAATGAAGATTGCAAGAAGAAAGCCATATATGGAGCTAGGTGATTAACCAAGTTTCTGTTCAATTCTAAAACTGATAACCAACAGAGGCAAAGATCAGTTTCATTAACCATTTTCCTCTCTGCATGCTTCTTGTTCAATGGAGAGCTCATCAGCGATGGGCTTTAAAAATTGACGTGGACCAAACTTTTCAAACTGCCCAGATATATATTTCTGAGGTCCCTTGAATTTGTCATTTCTTGCTTCAATCTTTTTGACACCGTCACTCTTCTTGGTTTCATATTTTATTATCATAATCACATCTCCCTGCCAAGGAATGACTATGCATAGAATCTGCAACAGTGTCTTCAATATTAAATGGTTTTATTGCAAGTTGATGATCAGGAGTAGTTTGTTGACATTGAAGGAAGCCCGATGCGAAATCAGCCAAGTTTGTAAACAAGACCTTGAGATATATATTTAGATGGAATTATGGACGGATTAGCTGCAAAAAGTCCATGTTTTAAATATATTGTTTATGAAACATAATAATATATATTGTTTAATATAGATGTTGCAGTACTTGTAGTCAATCATGATTCACTCGATGATTAGAAATTGGATAAGGATATTCTGTTTCTATTATATACCTTAATTTCTAGGACTCCTACTTATGTATAGCATTTGTTTGATCCCAAAGGATCTTCCAAGTAGGATATATATATATATTTTTTTTGTTAGAGGAATGTGTTTCATTATAAATTTGATTTAAATAATACAAAAAATCCGATCTCATTTGGATAAAATTATTTTGTTTTTTCTTCATCTTGTGTGTGTCATCTTGGAACATTGACCGGGGACTAATATGCTCCCTGGACTCTGGAGGGATGAGGGGTTTATTAGTACTGGCGACTGGTGAGAAGACTGCGGCGTATGCATCATCTTCTCCACTTTAATATACACCTTGCTTTCTTCATGAATATAGTTAAATTTTATTTAATGTTTACCCTAAAATTGTCTATATTTACATTTTATATTTACAAAGTTGATGAAGCTTAACTTCACTTCCCGGCTATGAAGATGTGTCATTATTAATGTGTTTTGGTAGAATTAATGAGAGTTTATATAGTAGGTACTTCAAAAATAACTTTAATATATAACCTGCTACCTTCTAGCTGCCACCTCTCTTCTTTTTTCTTTTTTGAATAATATCCTCCTACCATCTCCTTAAAAGTCGATTGTTGAAGAAACGACATATTAAAAATAAAAAAATTAAAAAAATCATTACTGGGGTATAAGAAACAAAGCCAAAAAAAAAAGGCATGCACTATGTTCAACTAAGCCTTAGCTAGTGGGTAAATTAAGTCTTGAATACCACCGAAAACGCACGTCATGGCTTATGCCAGTTCAATTTCATGAGGACAATCTATCTAATATTGACTTCTTAATAATCACCTTTTAGAAATGGAGATTCTGCACATGTGAAACATCAAGGAAGCTCCCTCCAACGATATTTTATATTTAGTAATGTTTCTTGTTATAGGTCCACCATTGGATTGAATCCAAAAGTGGATCCATGGAACCAAATCCAATGATTCAGATCGATCTATAATATTTTTATTATTTAAGTTTGTCGTTTGCTTTGTTTCTTTTTAATATTGGTTTAGTAATTTAAATTTGTTTGTTTGTCTGTTTATCCAAGTCGGCAATGATGATCCAAATATCCACAAAGCTAGCTAGGATGGATGTATAATTTAGTCAAGTTTCAGGCCCACTCACCTGGACTTTTATTATTTTTTATCTTCAAATTTCCACACGAGAGCTCTCTGTCATGAATTTTTTTTATTATGTTATACCCTTTTAGCTAGAAAGGCAAATTATACAAAATCAATATTATTTACTTTGCGTTTTGAATCTATCACCAGTAAGGCCGCAAGGGATGAATTTATTCTATGACACTTTTTGTTTTATAATAAACATGAGTGAAGACTTTATTCTACTTAGATATGTTTGGAGCATGGGATGGGTTAAGATTAAAATAATTACATACAACAAATTTATCCCACATTGGTGGGACTAATAAAAAGTCCCACCACAAATTAGTCCACCACTTTATATATATATATATATATATATATATATATTTTTCTCTCTCTTCAACTTATATTATTTTTTATCTAATTAAAATATAAATATATTTTAATAATTAATAAAATATTTTATTTTAAACATTTTAAAAATAATATTTTTCAATATTAACAAATAAAAATAAATATTATTTTGTTTAAAATTGGTTTTAAATATTTAAATTATTTTTAAATGAACAACTTTAATTTTTAATTTTTTTTTCAAACTTTAATTTTAATAATTTTTTTAACCAATCTAATTCTATTCGACCATTTTATCTAAGTGAGGTGGGGCTATTTAATCCCATGTTTTTTTTTTTTCTTAAAATTCTTCTTCTTTTATTTTTTTAATTTAATCCTAAAATTTTATATTTATTTAATATATCTTATTATAGTATTAAAAAATATTTTTTTAATATTAAATATTAATTAAAAAAATTATTTTCTTTAATATTATCTTTAAATCTTTTATTTATTTTTTAAAAATTAAATATTTAATTTATCTAAAACTTATTTAATTTAATTTTATATTAATAAATTTCACACTGTATTAAATATATAATTTTTTTTTTTTTTTATCTAATCTTATACCACACCAAACATGAGATAGGATTATTTTAATTCAATCTATACAGCATCAAACACATCACAACCCTAAATTTAGTTCAATCATATCCAATCCAATCTAATCTCATGAAAATAATCATAACATATCCCACACACCAAACAAGCTATTTGGGTTTTATATTGATAATAGGCTTTAAATTATGGTTTAAGTTTAAATTTATCCACTCGATAATTTTATTGTTCTTTGTTAACATTTTCATTTTGTCAACATATGCTATGGTAAATGAAATTTTACATGTTATTTATAGATTGAAATTCTACAAATTTTCTAAAATTAAAACGAAAACTTTCTCCCTCTTCTAATTCTCTCAGTAATTTTCTCTCTTTTAATTTTTAAAGTTGGTGGAAATCGAGTTTTCTCCCTACCTAAACAGTGATATATCATAACAAAATATATATATATATATTTAAAGAACATGGGTGTGTAAATAGAAAAAAATATTGCAGAGAGATCTAGAAAGAGAGAAACTCAATCGAAGTCTTTAAATCGAAGTTTCCTCTTTTCTATTCTCATAAATACCAAAGAAGTCCAAACTGAATTGACCGAGCATGCAGCCCTCCACTCTCAAAAGCGCTTTCTATTTTTTTATTGATTAATCCTAATTACGATGATTTGGTAGCATCCAAGAGGTTATATAAGCTAATCAATGTACGAACAAAACATGCTGCTCTAGCATAAAATTTGACAGGCAAAAGATCACAATGCAATTCTTCATAGATTTGAGATATCTATTTCCACCACTTCTAAATCTCATCTTATTTCTTTTCCTAACATCCCATGGTGTCAACTCCTATTGGGACCTCCAAGATGGCCGTGCTATTCGTGAGATTCTTCATTATCCAATTCTAAAGTTGCCATACTTGATGCTTTTCATTTTACTATTACTCTTCTTCCTCTTCACATCCATTAAACTCCCTCTCACATCCAAACCTATCCGCTTGCATGCTGGGAATTTCTCGGCTATCTTGGCTCTAGCCATCTTAGCCTCAATCATTTTGCCACCCTCACGTTTCTGGATTGCCTACTTGTTTCTCATAATCATATCTCCGTGGTATGGAATTCTATGGAGTCTGTTCAAGCACTTGTTCAACTGGCTTCGTCGAACCTTACAATCATTTCCCACTATTTTCATCATCTGTTTCACACGAGATCCAGATAGCTCAGTCCCAGAACTGGCTACTTTTCAAGTTGAACAGATTGGAAGGGTTGAAATAGAACAAGAACTTGAAGTTGTCATTGATGGATAGCAAGTGCTTTTGTAGTTTGTGGTTTGTGGTTTCTTCTACCAATAATTTTTATATATATGGGTCCGCTTATAAACCTAATCAAAATATGAAACTTCATATAAAATCAAATTTGAGAGTTTGTGCAATTTTTTTTTTTTTTTAGTAATGTTAGACTTCCCAAATTTTTTTTCCCAAATGACGTGGCATTTAAGTTGTTAACATCTTGTAACTTATGAGTTTATATGGTAAATGATGTAATGTTAACAACTCACATACCATATTATTTGGAAAGTTTATTCAAAAAAAAATTGGAAAGCTTTTATTTTTACTTAATATATCTCGTTTCTCCAATTTTCTAGCAAAATCGACCCAAGGAGTTCCCTTGCTTCTAGATAAGCAACTTTGTATGTCAGCTGGTACTAGTTTTGAAAAAAAATAAAGGGTCTTATTATTTAAAAATAATTGTTTGGCGAAAAAGTTGTAAAAGTATGTTTAATTAATTTATTACAAAATGATATTAACTTAGACTTTAATTAATTATGAATATACTGTTAGGAAATCACATTTCCTATACTAAATTGGGCAACATATTTTTTGTTTATTCAATCATATTAGCTATTTAATTTAATGGGCTGAAATCAAGTGGTCTAACCTTAGTAAGCCCATAGACTGCTCGAATTGATATGGGCTATTGAGTAAATACCAATTTTGTTCTAATTAGGGGATTAAGTGAACCCTAATTAAGCAATATATAAATACCCTTTTGGTTATGGTACCCCATACACCAAGTTATAACATAGTTTCCCTTCTCCCTATCTGGAAGAGAGACGACGGTCCCATTGAGGAACTACGGCGATTTGGTTGAGGAAGATCACAAACCACCCACCCGTTCATGTTCATCCGTACGTGATCGATTATCATAGTATTTCCGCAACGGTAGGTGATCGTTCATAATATATGGATCCAGATATCTCACCCGAATCCATAAATCCTCAACGGTAGGATTCTTGATATTATGTTCTAGAATGTTTGCATCTAGAATTTGTTTATGGCTTTCGGTATGATTTTAATTCTATCATATACAATTGAAACTTCTAAACTAAAATGTAAAATATCATAACACATCAAATTTGTTAAACAAAATTCAATTTGCTTACCACCAACCAATGTGGATTGGTGGTAAGAACGCTCATTTAGTTTAATAGTTTTTCAAGTTCGAGTCGACACCACTCCAAGTGGTACATGTATCAAAAAAAAAAAACAAAATTCAATTTCCTTACCATCTTAATTTTGAATGGTTATTATATCAATTCAGTGAAATATAGTGACTCATTTTTTATTCTGTTTTACTATTTTTAGAAAATACTTTATACTTATATGTCTTTTTGACATCGATAAAAATTTAAATATGGTGACTCGAAAAATTAATTTAACCCGGTCTAACAAAATAAAATCTTGGCAACTCCATTAATTGCCCGTAAAATATAGATATATAGTATTCCACATTTGCAATCTCACAATGTTGCTATAAGAGACGAGACAAATATTAGGGTGCAAAATTTTTTTGTTACAGACAGCACATTATTAATTTAAGTTTAAAAGGCACATATTCAGGTGACCAGACAAATATACCTATTTTTGTCAGTTTGTGTCTTTTTCAAACGTTGAGAGAAAGCCTTTAAAAGAGAAAACTCGAGCCTTTTCGTGCATTTTCGAGCTTTTTTACACTAGATCCGAGCATTTTAAACAGCAATCCGAACTTTTTAATTTTGAATCTTCGAGACTTTTACACAGTTCGAGACTTTTAATGAAGTGTTCGAGCCTTTTAATACATATTTCAAGTTTTTTTATGAAGTGTTCGAGCCTTTTAATACATATTTCAAGCTTTTTAATGAAATGTTCGAGCATTTTAATGAAATGTTCGAGCCTTTTAATATATAGTTCGAGCCTTTTAATAAAGTGTTCAAGACTTTTAATACACACTTCGAGCCTTTTAATACATATTTTAAGCATTTTAATGAAGTGTTCGAGACTTTTAATACACAATTCGAGCCTTTTCATATACTACCCGAGCCTTTTAATGAAGTGTTCGAGCCTTTTAATACACAGTTCGAGCCTTTTCATATACTACCTAAGCCTTTTAATGAATTGTTCAAGCCTTTTCATACACAATTTAAGCATTTTCATACATTACCTGAGTCTTTTAATGAAGTATTTGAGACTTTTAATACACAGTTCGAGCCTTTTCATACACTACCCAAGCCTTTTAATAAAGTGTTCAAGCCTTTTCATACACAATTCGAGTATTTTCATACACTACCTAAGCCTTTTAATGAAGTATTCGAGACTTTTAATACACAGTTCGAGCCTTTTCATACACTACTCGAGCCTTTTTCATGAAGTGTTCGAGACTTTTAATACACAGTTTGAGCCTTTTCATACACTACCCGAACCTTTTCATAAAGTGTTTGAGTCTTTTCATATACAGTTCGAGCCTTTTCGTACACTACCCGAGCATTTCCAAGCCTTTTCATTTAGTCTCCGAGCCTTTTCAATTTGTCTCTGAAACTTTGTAAATAGTCTCCGAGCCTTATCATTTTGTCTCCGAGACTTTTCAATTTGTCTCCGAAATTTTGTAAATAGTCTCCGAGCCTTTTAACAATGTCTCCGAGCCTTATCATTTTGTCTCCGAGACTTTTCAATTAGATTCAAAATTCACATAACCAGCTTAAGATTTACAAAAGACTCGGAGAACAAATAAAAAGGAACCCAATGAAGGGTTTTAAATTGAAAAAAGAGCTCTACCCCCGAATGCGTCTGCGTAGCGCCACAAAATTAATTATCCAACGAAGATGAATTGATAATGTTATGGTGTTCAACCTCTAATGGAGGTCTGTTATAGAGGAAGAAGAAAGAAAAAAATCTCAGAAAACTTCAAAGTAAGAAAGAGAATGTGTAAAATAACGGTATTTTTGGAAATCACTTACTTTAGTACCTTTTAAGCTTAAGTTATTAAAGTGATGACTTTATCACCAAATCAGTTTTAAAAGGTGACATTTTCCACAATTTTCACACAAATATTATACTTGTAAAAATTTTCCTTTTCTATTATGAAAACAAAAATTGTATAAGAAAGTTAATTACAAGTTAGGATAATACCTTCATACACAGAGTATAAATAGCTGGGCTTACTGCATTACTGTCCCACTGTAAAATTTACTTTTGTTTATATTAATGGTTTTTTTATTTTATCGGTGGACACAGGTAGAAAAAAAAAAATACAAAACATTCAAATCCAAGTGTTGATTTCATTTTATAATAACTTTTAAGAAAAAAAAAATTGTTTGTTTGACATAAAAGTGAAAATTCCAAATGAAAAAAAAAAAATATATATATATATATATTTATATATATTTGTTTGATTGATATATAAGTGAAGAACCCATATGAAAAGAAAAGGATTATGGTATAAATTAAAGCGCTTTTGATGATGATACAGTGTTTGTTTGTTTTGATTGAAGAAGAATTAAATATTGTCAGAGAAGAATTAAATATTGTTTATTTGTTTTGATTGAAGAAATTCCTGGCAGTGAGATAGCATATCCCAAATTAATTTTTAATTTGTAATTAAATATTTTTTTTAGTTTGTGTTTTAAAAATTTTTATTTGGTTTTTTTTTTTTTTTTTTTACACATGACATATTCTTATTAAAAGATAAAAAATACCATTAAAACCGTTAATTTTGATTAACGGCTGACTAATAGAGAGATCGATTTGATGTATTTATGAAAAGTAAGAAACCAAGTCACCAACAGACCCAAAGGTTTTAAAAACAAACACGTTTAAAATTTTGATATTTCGTTAAATGTCAGGAACTAAATTGATAATCGTCATTCATCAAATGATAAAGATCAGATTTTCCGGAAAAAAAAAAGCTTTTATTAAATTGGATGACATTAGAGTAAAAAAAATTTACTTTTTAATTTGGTTTAATCTTAATTTCAACTCAATGAATTAAATTGCTCATTGTTGTATTAAATTGACTTTTTATAAATTTTCATTTGCATGTGTTGACTTCAACTGAGAAGAGTCAACTCATTGGGCGTCAATCATTTTATGGATCCTATTATATGACCCATTACCCTCAATTGTAACAAAAAAAAGCCCAAATGATTGCTAAACGTATCCCATTGTATCCTATGTGATTGTGGCCTTGTGGGTGTGATTCTAAAATGTTACAGACACATTAGGTGTAGCTTTGTTTTAAATTAATAAAATTTCATCATATGTCTCGAGGTTTGAGGAAATTTATTCTAGCTCCCCTTACATTATATCGTAGTTACGTCTGTTGGTCTGTGGCTGTTGATGTCGTCATGTTGAATCCTAGACACGTCTATGGTTGTAGACAGGGGCGAAGTCAGAATTTCGGCTATGGGGGGTTCAAGACCAAAAAAAAATTCAAATTAGCGCAAACATGTTAATATAATATTCAAACCATGTAGAAAATAATTTAAACCAAGAACTCTAGAAACTGCGTTTTTGAGAATCTCATCCAGATTTTTTTTATAATAGTCAAGAATGGGTTGAAATGGACGAGCTTTAATATAAGCTCGACGAATTTCATCACATTCATTGACAGGATAATCCTATATTTGTCGACGTAATCTAGGGTCACGAACTAAAAATTTATTATCTTGATTAATATCATTTGTTGAAGATTCTGTGGATTATATTGATTTTCAGAAGCTAGAATATTGATATTAGATGTTGACGAAGATGAACTGGCTTTTGAGGTTTTAATTCTTTTGAAAAATCTATCAATTGTTGATGGCTTACTCATTTGAAGATCAAATAAAAAAAATCACATTAATTTAAATAAATAAATGTTTAAATAAAAAATTAGTATGATAAATGTAGCAAAATCATATATATTTTTTAAAAGATGAATTCATTAAAGAAATTATATTAATAACCTAAGAAAGTAACTAATATAAAAATAAAAATAAAAATTGAAAAACCTAAAATATTTATTGATTTGTAATCTGGTATTTAAAATAATTTTGATAGATGAACAGAAGAATACGAAGAATTTTATTACAGTAGTAACTAGTAGAAATGAAATTGCTTAAGTGAAAAACTAGAAAAAAAAAATAAACAAGTATATATAGGTTAGGTAAGTTCATGATGTATAGGAAATCAAATCCTAAAAGGTTTTGTATTTTGAATGGAATACATAAAATTGGACTTTCCTTAAAAGTTAATATATTATAATCATAATATTTTTAATTTAAAACTAATCCACCTTACGTAAAGTTCAATCACGTTTTTCAAAATAAAATTCACAGAATTAAAAAAAATAAATAAATAAATAAATAAAATAAAAATTAAAAAAAAAAGTTACAGCCAACATGGCCCACTCCTTTTGTGAATATATAGTATATCATATAAAGTACTCAAAGAAGTTCAAAGTTTTGGGGCTCTGGTTGTAGATGTCGTTTTGGTTCTTTATTTTCAACTTCTTCCTAAGCTTGGATTCAATTTCCATTCATTTTCAACTAAAGTTTAGCTAACAGATGATGTTCAGCATCATAGTATATCATTATTATGGTATATGAACCTTGAAACGCATCGTTTTTGAATTCTTACATAGTTTAATACTCAACAATGATGTCATCAGGAGTCCACCAACCATGTCACGAGACGAGAGACAAGTGGATACCATGTACTGTTATATATGGTTAAATATAAAGGAACAAGTTGCGTAGAGATTTGAGGCAATTTTACAAGAAGGCACAATTTTACGAATATAGGCCATTGCATAAGTCAAAATTTTATGGAAAAAAATAAATAATTGACAGAATTTTAACTGTCATGATTGTTAAGAACAGTAACAATTGTTCTTAAACAAACATAACGTTTGTAGATATTAAATGTCAAAAAAAATGTTCATTAATTCTTAACTTGATTTTTTCACTTTTGCTTAGTGCAGAAATCTTGATTTTTTCACTTTTGCTTAGTGCAGAAATCAAAAGGCATGTCATATCCTAAAAACGATTTGCTTGTGATTCCCTTAAGCAATCTTAAGTCTGAGAGGGAGCAAATAATGTTTTAAGAAAAGCGATTTTGTATTTCAAACCTTCTGTCATATTTGATTCATTTACTAAGATTGCTCAACCATCTTAAAACGTTATAATGGAGACCAAGGCTACAGTCTCTACAATCAAGTTGATGAATCAAGACTTGGTGAGGCTTGATCTGTTTGATGGTTCTAACATCACCCACTGGCAAGACAAATTGAAGTTTCTTCTCACTGCCTTGAAGATCTTCTATGTGCTTGACCCAAATTTGGTTGCAATTCCAAAACCCAAAGATGATGACAATACAGCACTCAAGGAACAGAGGAAGAAGAGACAAGAGGATGAACTAACATGTCGGGGGCATATTCTGAATGCACTTTCTAATCGATTGTATGATCTCTACACCGACAATCATTCTACAAAGGAAATCTGGAATTCATTAGAGTACAAATATAAAGTAGAAGAGGAAGGTACGAGGAAATTTATTATTTCTAAATACTTAGATTTTAAATTAATGATTGATGAAAAGCCAATTTTGTCTCAAGTGCATGAATTGCAAATTATTGTTAACAAGTTGAGGGTTTTGAAAATTGAACTTCTCGAATCTTTCCAAGTTGGTGTCATAATTGCAAAATTACCACAAAGTTGGAAGGGTTATAATAAGAGGATTCTTCATAAATCATAAGAAATGTCTTTGGAGGACATCCAAAAACATCTAAGGATTGAAGAGGAGTCGAGATCAAGAGATAAGAATGATGATTCTTATGCTGGTCATTCTAAGGCTAATGCAATAAACAAGCCTAACAATTCCAACAAACACAAAGAGAAATTTCTTGGTCCTAAAAAGGATCATAGAAAATTCAAGAAATCCCAAAACAACAAGAAGAATGGAGGATACTTTGTCTATGGCAAACCTAGGCATTATGCTCAGGACTATAAGTTTCGAAAGAAACAAGATGAAGAGGCCAAGGTAAATGCCATTGAGGAAGACATTGTCGCTACTATGAGCGAAATCAATGTTGTCTATGGCAAGGTACAAGGTTAGTGGTATGATACATGTGCTACAATCCATGTTTCCCATGACAGGACCTTATTCAAGACTTATGGTGAAGTCATGGATGGACAAGAGATTCAAATGGGAAATGAAGGTCGCTCCAAAGTTGTTGGCAAAGGAAGTGTGGATCTTATCTTCACTTTAGGAAAGAAAGTCACCCTAACTAATGTACTTCATGTTCTTGAAATGAATAGGAATTTAGTTAGTGAGGATCTTTTGGGAAAACTTGGGTTAAATCTGTGTATGAATCGGGCAAATTAATTTTGTCCAAAAATGGTGTATTCATTGGGAAGGGATACTTATGTGATAGAATGGTAAAATTATGTACTATTGATGAAATTCCCTAGAGCAATATAGTGCAATATATACCTAGAGGGGGGTGAATAGGTATAGGTCCAAATTCTTCCAAAATTCTTTTTGCAGAACAATAATGTGCACATTTGGTGTGTCTTACAAATAGATTGCTTCAAACAACACAATTTTAAGATATAATTTACAAGTGAGCAATCAATGAAAGATATGGAAGATAGTGTAAAGTAAAACAAAACTTGACACAAAGATTTTTACGTGGTAAAATCTTCTAAGCGGAAACATTCACGGGTTGATACCACAACCACCGGCAAGCAATTTACTATGACAAAAAGGAGATACACACTCAAGGCAATTAACTCATGATATCCACCTTAAGCTATCAACTCCTAGTCTACCCTCGGGCCTAGTGAATCACCTAACCTACTTCTTATCCGATATGTGTCCTACACCTCTAGAAAGCAACTACTTATCCAAAACGCTCACTTCTCTAGGAAACTCTCTTACTTATCTACCCGGATCCCCTTGATCCTAGATAAGACATCTTGCTTAGTTATCCGGATCCCTTTGATCCTAACTAAGACTTCACGTTTGACTATCCGGACCATATATCCTAGCCAAGTCTTTTTGCTCTAAACAAAATTTTACTCACTTTGAAAGAGACTTCAATGCAAAATGATCTAACTGATGCAAATAATGCAAACACAAACAAATAAAGAAAGGTGATCACATAAACTCTATGAACATGCAAATGATACCTAGATTATATTATTTAACAATCAATCAAAAAACTATCTAGAAATCAAAGTATGTGAATCAATAAGAACTAAATTAGGATATTCAAAAATCTCACAAAAAAATCTTAGTTCTTAGATCATGAAATCAAACCTAGAAATTATCATGAAGCACATCATACAAGTCATTACTAAAATCAATTTCAAGTTAATCAAGTTTAGCTAAAAGGTATTCAAAAATGATCACAAAGCTAAAACTCAACAATCAATCAATCAAACAAACCTAGAATGTGAACTAGCATCATCCTTAATATATTTCATCAATCAAATAGGAAGATTAAATAAGACAATCAAAAGAGAAAGTAACAAGAAGATGTTTCACCTACAAATGATGAAGCTCGGACAGAAATATGTTCACTGCGAAAAATAACGACATCATTTGGTTCTGAAAATGATTGGGGTTTGTTCCTCTCTTTAAGACCAACATTTTTTGCTTTTAAATCTAGTGATTCGAAGTTCAAATGAGAGAGATATGATCAAAATCAAAAATCAAAAACTTGAAGAAATTTCAGCACTTTTTCTTTTTCAATTTTTCTTCACATATAAATTAGAGGGAAGGAAGAAGATATTTAAAATAGAGAATGAGGGAGATTCAGGACGAATCAGGGGAGGACATATCACTCAGCCCTATGAGAGGTGTGTGAGCCTCACGAGACAGAGGGATGTGTGGGCCGTGAGGTTCACGCTCTCCTCACGCCCAACCAAGCTTGGCCTTTGGTCAATGCTTGCTTCACTCGTGCTCATCTCGCGTTCTTCTTCCGTATCTGGGCATTCAGACTCCGAATTTAAATCTGTTTTCTGATTACGAACTGTGACTCCCTCACGCATAAGGATGACTATGAAACTGTTATAAAATATTGAGAATTCGACTTGGAATACGATGATGAAGACAACAACGAATGAGAACGTAAAATAGTGTAGTTTCCTAGTTTGGACTCGAAATCTAATGAGTGAGTAACCGAAATGACCGAAACTCAACAAGGAATCATATAAGACTATGTTCAAGTCTAAAACAAAATAAACACAAAGTCACACAAGTATGCTATTTCCTAGAGATAGGCCTAGAACATGCAATTTCACAATGTTTGTCAATATGAGTTCAATGCACGTGCATACTTCAAAAAGTGTGTGAACATGTTATACCAAATGCAGCACAATGATTCAGGGACACACATGAATGAATTGTGTGTGTGTGTGCTTACGCCTTGCAAGAGAAAGAAGTGTATTGATACCTTAGCATCCAAGAATGTGTTTTTCCTCTTGAAGACGATATTTGCATGAGATGTTGTTTTTCTCCTTTGAAGCTTCTTTTCACCAAGAATTACCTAAGCAACTACCCAATACAAATAAAGAGAGTTTTGCAATGAAATCAAGCCAACACGAATCTTAATCTAAACAATTGAGAATGTTAACAATAAAATAACTCCTTCTGCTAATATAATTGATTCCATTTCCTTATGGCATGGTAAAGATTAGCACATATTGGCATTAGCACAATTAAAAGGATGATTAAATGTGTTTTATTATCATGTGATGCTAATAAATTTGAGAAAAGTGAATTATGCATTAAATTTAAAATGGTTAATAAACCTTTTCATTGTGTTGAAAGATCTTCAAAATTATTAGAACTTGTACATACTGACATTTGTAAAATAAATGTATCTTGACAAGAGGAGGTAAAATCCTCTAAAAGATATTTCATAACTTTTATAGATGATTGTTCAAGATATACATATGTTTATTTGCTGAGAAATAAAGATGAAGCTTTTAATGTTTTTAAATGTTATAAAGCTGAGGTTGAAAATCAATTAGAAAGTAATATTAAAATTGTTAGAAGTGGTAGAGGTGGTGAATATTTTTCAAATGAGTTTGCTATTTTTTTGTGAAGAACATGGTATTATACATGAATGTTTAGCACCTCACACACTTCAACAAAATGGTATGGCTGAGAGAAAAAATCTAACTTTTCTTGAAATCGTTAATGTTAGGCTTTTGAGTGCTACATTGCCATTTAACTTGTGGGGAGAAGCTCTTCTTGCAGCATGTCACATAATCAATAGAGCTCCCTTAAAGAAAAATAAAATCTCACCATATGAAATATGGAAGGGAAGAAAATCAAATATTGGTTATTTCAAAGTGTGGGGGTCTCTTGCTTATTGTAGAAATACAGATCCTAAAAGGACCAAGTTGGGTCCAAGAGCTATAAGATGTGATTTTTTTGGTTATGCTTCAAATAGCAAAGCTTATAGATTATT